>JAKSZU010000009.1:111888584-112057466 GCA_026018925.1 Tupaia tana | reverse complement strand
AGATGGAGCTGAGAGCCAGAGAGAAATTCTACCTTTAAAAAAATCGTAAAAAGGAAAAATTACCAAAAAAAAAAAATGAGGAGACAGGAGCAGAGAGACACAGAGACCTCAGAGACACAGGGACAGGGATAGAAGGCCAGAGGGGCTCCCTACCACACTAGCTTTGCTTGCTGGAGGCTGAATTATGAGTAGAAAATCTTCATTTCTCCTGTGCCTGAAATATCTAGTTCCCAGTATCCATGTGGATTCTTCTCAGAGAATGGCTCAACTCTCCTGCCTGGGAGAAAGGAGCAGAAGGGCTTATTAACAAAACAAAAGATGGAGCTGAGAGCCAGAGAGAAATTCTACCTTTAAAAAAATCATAAAAAGGAAAAATTACCAAAAAAAAAATGAGGAGACAGGAGCAGAGAGACACAGAGACCTCAGAGACACAGGGACAGGGATAGAAGGCCAGAGGGGCTCCCTACCACACTAGCTTTGCTTGCTGGAGGCTGAATTATGAGTAGAAAATCTTCATTTCTCCTGTGCCTGAAATATCTAGTTCCCAGTATCCATGTGGATTCTTCTCAGAGAATGGCTCAACTCTCCTGCCTGGGAGAAAGGAGCAGAAGGGCTTATTAACAAAACAAAAGATGGAGCTGAGAGCCAGAGAGAAATTCTACCTTTAAAAAAATCGTAAAAAGGAAAAATTACCAAAAAAAAATGAGGAGACAGGAGCAGAGAGACACAGAGACCTCAGAGACACAGGGACAGGGATAGAAGGCCAGAGGGGCTCCCTACCACACTAGCTTTGCTTGCTGGAGGCTGAATTATGAGTAGAAAATCTTCATTTCTCCTGTGCCTGAAATATCTAGTTCCCAGTATCCATGTGGATTCTTCTCAGAGAATGGCTCAACTCTCCTGCCTGGGAGAAAGGAGCAGAAGGGCTTATTAACAAAACAAAAGATGGAGCTGAGAGCCAGAGAGAAATTCTACCTTTAAAAAAATCGTAAAAAGGAAAAATTACCAAAAAAAAAAAAATGAGGAGACAGGAGCAGAGAGACACAGAGACCTCAGAGACACAGGGACAGGGATAGAAGGCCAGAGGGGCTCCCTACCACACTAGCTTTGCTTGCTGGAGGCTGAATTATGAGTAGAAAATCTTCATTTCTCCTGTGCCTGAAATATCTAGTTCCCAGTATCCATGTGGATTCTTCTCAGAGAATGGCTCAACTCTCCTGCCTGGGAGAAAGGAGCAGAAGGGCTTATTAACAAAACAAAAGATGGAGCTGAGAGCCAGAGAGAAATTCTACCTTTAAAAAAATCGTAAAAAGGAAAAATTACCAAAAAAAAAAATGAGGAGACAGGAGCAGAGAGACACAGAGACCTCAGAGACACAGGGACAGGGATAGAAGGCCAGAGGGGCTCCCTACCACACTAGCTTTGCTTGCTGGAGGCTGAATTATGAGTAGAAAATCTTCATTTCTCCTGTGCCTGAAATATCTAGTTCCCAGTATCCATGTGGATTCTTCTCAGAGAATGGCTCAACTCTCCTGCCTGGGAGAAAGGAGCAGAAGGGCTTATTAACAAAACAAAAGATGGAGCTGAGAGCCAGAGAGAAATTCTACCTTTAAAAAAATCGTAAAAAGGAAAAATTACCAAAAAAAAAATGAGGAGACAGGAGCAGAGAGACACAGAGACCTCAGAGACACAGGGACAGGGATAGAAGGCCAGAGGGGCTCCCTACCACACTAGCTTTGCTTGCTGGAGGCTGAATTATGAGTAGAAAATCTTCATTTCTCCTGTGCCTGAAATATCTAGTTCCCAGTATCCATGTGGATTCTTCTCAGAGAATGGCTCAACTCTCCTGCCTGGGAGAAAGGAGCAGAAGGGCTTATTAACAAAACAAAAGATGGAGCTGAGAGCCAGAGAGAAATTCTACCTTTAAAAAAATCGTAAAAAGGAAAAATTACCAAAAAAAAAATGAGGAGACAGGAGCAGAGAGACACAGAGACCTCAGAGACACAGGGACAGGGATAGGAGGCCAGAGGGGCTCCCTACCACACTAGCTTTGCTTGCTGGAGGCTGAATTATGAGTAGAAAATCTTCATTTCTCCTGTGCCTGAAATATCTAGTTCCCAGTATCCATGTGGATTCTTCTCAGAGAATGGCTCAACTCTCCTGCCTGGGAGAAAGGAGCAGAAGGGCTTATTAACAAAACAAAAGATGGAGCTGAGAGCCAGAGAGAAATTCTACCTTTAAAAAAATCGTAAAAAGGAAAAATTACCAAAAAAAAAATGAGGAGACAGGAGCAGAGAGACACAGAGACCTCAGAGACACAGGGACAGGGATAGAAGGCCAGAGGGGCTCCCTACCACACTAGCTTTGCTTGCTGGAGGCTGAATTATGAGTAGAAAATCTTCATTTCTCCTGTGCCTGAAATATCTAGTTCCCAGTATCCATGTGGATTCTTCTCAGAGAATGGCTCAACTCTCCTGCCTGGGAGAAAGGAGCAGAAGGGCTTATTAACAAAACAAAAGATGGAGCTGAGAGCCAGAGAGAAATTCTACCTTTAAAAAAATCGTAAAAAGGAAAAATTACCAAAAAAAAATGAGGAGACAGGAGCTGAGAGACACAGAGACCTCAGAGACACAGGGACAGGGATAGAAGGCCAGAGGGGCTCCCTACCACACTAGCTTTGCTTGCTGGAGGCTGAATTATGAGTAGAAAATCTTCATTTCTCCTGTGCCTGAAATATCTAGTTCCCAGTATCCATGTGGATTCTTCTCAGAGAATGGCTCAACTCTCCTGCCTGGGAGAGAGGAGTAGAATGGCTTATTAACAAAACAAAAGATGGAGCTGAGAGCCAGAGAGAAATTCTACCTTTAAAAAAATCGTAAAAAGGAAAAATTACCCAAAAAAAAAATGAGGAGACAGGAGCAGAGAGACACAGAGACCTCAGAGACACAGGGACAGGGATAGAAGGCCAGAGGGGCTCCCTACCACACTAGCTTTGCTTGCTGGAGGCTGAATTATGAGTAGAAAATCTTCATTTCTCCTGTGCCTGAAATATCTAGTTCCCAGTATCCTTCTGGATTCTTCTCAGAGAATGGCTCAACTCTCCTGCCTGGGAGAAAGGAGCAGAAGGGCTTATTAACAAAACAAAAGATGGAGCTGAGAGCCAGAGAGAAATTCTACCTTTAAAAAAATCGTAAAAAGGAAAAATTACCAAAAGAAAAAAAATGAGGAGACAGGAGCAGAGAGACACAGAGACCTCAGAGACACAGGGACAGGGATAGAAGGCCAGAGGGGCTCCCTACCACACTAGCTTTGCTTGCTGGAGGCTGAATTATGAGTAGAAAATCTTCATTTCTCCTGTGCCTGAAATATCTAGTTCCCAGTATCCATGTGGATTCTTCTCAGAGAATGGCTCAACTCTCCTGCCTGGGAGAAAGGAGCAGAAGGGCTTATTAACAAAACAAAAGATGGAGCTGAGAGCCAGAGAGAAATTCTACCTTTAAAAAAATCGTAAAAAGGAAAAATTACCAAAAAAAAATGAGGAGACAGGAGCAGAGAGACACAGAGACCTCAGAGACACAGGGACAGGGATAGAAGGCCAGAGGGGCTCCCTACCACACTAGCTTTGCTTGCTGGAGGCTGAATTATGAGTAGAAAATCTTCATTTCTCCTGTGCCTGAAATATCTAGTTCCCAGTATCCATGTGGATTCTTCTCAGAGAATGGCTCAACTCTCCTGCCTGGGAGAAAGGAGCAGAAGGGCTTATTAACAAAACAAAAGATGGAGCTGAGAACCAGAGAGAAATTCTACCTTTAAAAAAATCGTAAAAAGGAAAAATTACCAAAAAAATAATGAGGAGACAGGAGCAGAGAGACACAGAGACCTCAGAGACACAGGGACAGGGATAGAAGGCCAGAGGGGCTCCCTACCACACTAGCTTTGCTTGCTGGAGGCTGAATTATGAGTAGAAAATCTTCATTTCTCCTGTGCCTGAAATATCTAGTTCCCAATTACCATGTGGATTCTTCTCAGAGAATGGCTCAACTCTCCTGCCTGGGAGAAAGGAGCAGAAGGGCTTATTAACAAAACAAAAGATGGAGCTGAGAGCCAGAGAGAAATTCTACCTTTAAAAAAATCGTAAAAAGGAAAAATTACCAAAAAAAAAAAAATGAGGAGACAGGAGCAGAGAGACACAGAGACCTCAGAGACACAGGGACAGGGATAGAAGGCCAGAGGGGCTCCCTACCACACTAGCTTTGCTTGCTGGAGGCTGAATTATGAGTAGAAAATCTTCATTTCTCCTGTGCCTGAAATATCTAGTTCCCAGTATCCATGTGGATTCTTCTCAGAGAATGGCTCAACTCTCCTGCCTGGGAGAAAGGAGCAGAAGGGCTTATTAACAAAACAAAAGATGGAGCTGAGAGCCAGAGAGAAATTCTACCTTTAAAAAAATCGTAAAAAGGAAAAATTACCAAAAAAAAAAATGAGGAGACAGGAGCAGAGAGACACAGAGACCTCAGAGACACAGGGACAGGGATAGAAGGCCAGAGGGGCTCCCTACCACACTAGCTTTGCTTGCTGGAGGCTGAATTATGAGTAGAAAATCTTCATTTCTCCTGTGCCTGAAATATCTAGTTCCCAGTATCCATGTGGATTCTTCTCAGAGAATGGCTCAACTCTCCTGCCTGGGAGAAAGGAGCAGAAGGGCTTATTAACAAAACAAAAGATGGAGCTGAGAGCCAGAGAGAAATTCTACCTTTAAAAAAATCGTAAAAAGGAAAAATTACCAAAAAAAAAAAAATGAGGAGACAGGAGCAGAGAGACACAGAGACCTCAGAGACACAGGGACAGGGATAGAAGGCCAGAGGGGCTCCCTACCACACTAGCTTTGCTTGCTGGAGGCTGAATTATGAGTAGAAAATCTTCATTTCTCCTGTGCCTGAAATATCTAGTTCCCAGTATCCATGTGGATTCTTCTCAGAGAATGGCTCAACTCTCCTGCCTGGGAGAAAGGAGCAGAAGGGCTTATTAACAAAACAAAAGATGGAGCTGAGAGCCAGAGAGAAATTCTACCTTTAAAAAAATCGTAAAAAGGAAAAATTACCAAAAAAAAATGAGGAGACAGGAGCAGAGAGACACAGAGACCTCAGAGACACAGGGACAGGGATAGAAGGCCAGAGGGGCTCCCTACCACACTAGCTTTGCTTGCTGGAGGCTGAATTATGAGTAGAAAATCTTCATTTCTCCTGTGCCTGAAATATCTAGTTCCCAAGTACCATGTGGATTCTTCTCAGAGAATGGCTCAACTCTCCTGCCTGGGAGAAAGGAGCAGAAGGGCTTATTAACAAAACAAAAGATGGAGCTGAGAGCCAGAGAGAAATTCTACCTTTAAAAAAATCGTAAAAAGGAAAAATTACCAAAAAAAAAATGAGGAGACAGGAGCAGAGAGACACAGAGACCTCAGAGACACAGGGACAGGGATAGAAGGCCAGAGGGGCTCCCTACCACACTAGCTTTGCTTGCTGGAGGCTGAATTATGAGTAGAAAATCTTCATTTCTCCTGTGCCTGAAATATCTAGTTCCCAGTATCCATGTGGATTCTTCTCAGAGAATGGCTCAACTCTCCTGCCTGGGAGAAAGGAGCAGAAGGGCTTATTAACAAAACAAAAGATGGAGCTGAGAGCCAGAGAGAAATTCTACCTTTAAAAAAATCGTAAAAAGGAAAAATTACCAAAAAAAAAAAATGAGGAGACAGGAGCAGAGAGACACAGAGACCTCAGAGACACAGGGACAGGGATAGAAGGCCAGAGGGGCTCCCTACCACACTAGCTTTGCTTGCTGGAGGCTGAATTATGAGTAGAAAATCTTCATTTCTCCTGTGCCTGAAATATCTAGTTCCCAGTATCCATGTGGATTCTTCTCAGAGAATGGCTCAACTCTCCTGCCTGGGAGAAAGGAGCAGAAGGGCTTATTAACAAAACAAAAGATGGAGCTGAGAGCCAGAGAGAAATTCTACCTTTAAAAAAATCGTAAAAAGGAAAAATTACCAAAAAAATAATGAGGAGACAGGAGCAGAGAGACACAGAGACCTCAGAGACACAGGGACAGGGATAGAAGGCCAGAGGGGCTCCCTACCACACTAGCTTTGCTTGCTGGAGGCTGAATTATGAGTAGAAAATCTTCATTTCTCCTGTGCCTGAAATATCTAGTTCCCAGTATCCATGTGGATTCTTCTCAGAGAATGGCTCAACTCTCCTGCCTGGGAGAAAGGAGCAGAAGGGCTTATTAACAAAACAAAAGATGGAGCTGAGAGCCAGAGAGAAATTCTACCTTTAAAAAAATCGTAAAAAGGAAAAATTACCAAAAAAAAAATGAGGAGAAAGGAGCAGAGAGACACAGAGACCTCAGAGACACAGGGACAGGGATAGAAGGCCAGAGGGGCTCCCTACCACACTAGCTTTGCTTGCTGGAGGCTGAATTATGAGTAGAAAATCTTCATTTCTCCTGTGCCTGAAATATCTAGTTCCCAGTATCCATGTGGATTCTTCTCAGAGAATGGCTCAACTCTCCTGCCTGGGAGAAAGGAGCAGAAGGGCTTATTAACAAAACAAAAGATGGAGCTGAGAGCCAGAGAGAAATTCTACCTTTAAAAAAATCATAAAAAGGAAAAATTACCAAAAAAAAAATGAGGAGACAGGAGCAGAGAGACACAGAGACCTCAGAGACACAAGGACAGGGATAGAAGGCCAGAGGGGCTCCCTACCACACTAGCTTTGCTTGCTGGAGGCTGAATGATGAGTAGAAAATCTTCATTTCTCCTGTGCCTGAAATATCTAGTTCCCAGTATCCATGTGGATTCTTCTCAGAGAATGGCTCAACTCTCCTGCCTGGGAGAAAGGAGCAGAAGGGCTTATTAACAAAACAAAAGATGGAGCTGAGAGCCAGAGAGAAATTCTACCTTTAAAAAAATCGTAAAAAGGAAAAATTACCAAAAAAAAAAAAATGAGGAGACAGGAGCAGAGAGACACAGAGACCTCAGAGACACAGGGACAGGGATAGAAGGCCAGAGGGGCTCCCTACCACACTAGCTTTGCTTGCTGGAGGCTGAATTATGAGTAGAAAATCTTCATTTCTCCTGTGCCTGAAATATCTAGTTCCCAGTATCCATGTGGATTCTTCTCAGAGAATGGCTCAACTCTCCTGCCTGGGAGAAAGGAGCAGAAGGGCTTATTAACAAAACAAAAGATGGAGCTGAGAGCCAGAGAGAAATTCTACCTTTAAAAAAATCGTAAAAAGGAAAAATTACCAAAAAAAAAAAATGAGGAGACAGGAGCAGAGAGACACAGAGACCTCAGAGACACAGGGACAGGGATAGAAGGCCAGAGGGGCTCCCTACCACACTAGCTTTGCTTGCTGGAGGCTGAATTATGAGTAGAAAATCTTCATTTCTCCTGTGCCTGAAATATCTAGTTCCCAGTATCCATGTGGATTCTTCTCAGAGAATGGCTCAACTCTCCTGCCTGGGAGAAAGGAGCAGAAGGGCTTATTAACAAAACAAAAGATGGAGCTGAGAGCCAGAGAGAAATTCTACCTTTAAAAAAATCGTAAAAAGGAAAAATTACCAAAAAAAAATATGAGGAGACAGGAGCAGAGAGACACAGAGACCTCAGAGACACAGGGACAGGGATAGAAGGCCAGAGGGGCTCCCTACCACACTAGCTTTGCTTGCTGGAGGCTGAATTATGAGTAGAAAATCTTCATTTCTCCTGTGCCTGAAATATCTAGTTCCCAGTATCCATGTGGATTCTTCCCAGAGAATGGCTCAACTCTCCTGCCACACTAGCTTTGCTTGCTGGAGGCTGAATTATGAGTAGAAAATCTTCATTTCTCCTGTGCCTGAAATATCTAGTTCCCAAGTACCATGTGGATTCTTCTCAGAGAATGGCTCAACTCTCCTGCCTGGGAGAAAGGAGCAGAAGGGCTTATTAACAAAACAAAAGATGGAGCTGAGAGCCAGAGAGAAATTCTACCTTTAAAAAAATCGTAAAAAGGAAAAATTACCAAAAAAAAAATGAGGAGACAGGAGCAGAGAGACACAGAGACCTCAGAGACACAGGGACAGGGATAGAAGGCCAGAGGGGCTCCCTACCACACTAGCTTTGCTTGCTGGAGGCTGAATTATGAGTAGAAAATCTTCATTTCTCCTGTGCCTGAAATATCTAGTTCCCAGTATCCATGTGGATTCTTCTCAGAGAATGGCTCAACTCTCCTGCCTGGGAGAAAGGAGCAGAAGGGCTTATTAACAAAACAAAAGATGGAGCTGAGAGCCAGAGAGAAATTCTACCTTTAAAAAAATCGTAAAAAGGAAAAATTACCAAAAAAAAAAAAATGAGGAGACAGGAGCAGAGAGACACAGAGACCTCAGAGACACAGGGACAGGGATAGAAGGCCAGAGGGGCTCCCTACCACACTAGCTTTGCTTGCTGGAGGCTGAATTATGAGTAGAAAATCTTCATTTCTCCTGTGCCTGAAATATCTAGTTCCCAGTATCCATGTGGATTCTTCTCAGAGAATGGCTCAACTCTCCTGCCTGGGAGAAAGGAGCAGAAGGGCTTATTAACAAAACAAAAGATGGAGCTGAGAGCCAGAGAGAAATTCTACCTTTAAAAAAATCGTAAAAAGGAAAAATTACCAAAAAAATAATGAGGAGACAGGAGCAGAGAGACACAGAGACCTCAGAGACACAGGGACAGGGATAGAAGGCCAGAGGGGCTCCCTACCACACTAGCTTTGCTTGCTGGAGGCTGAATTATGAGTAGAAAATCTTCATTTCTCCTGTGCCTGAAATATCTAGTTCCCAGTATCCATGTGGATTCTTCTCAGAGAATGGCTCAACTCTCCTGCCTGGGAGAAAGGAGCAGAAGGGCTTATTAACAAAACAAAAGATGGAGCTGAGAGCCAGAGAGAAATTCTACCTTTAAAAAAATCGTAAAAAGGAAAAATTACCAAAAAAAAATGAGGAGACAGGAGCAGAGAGACACAGAGACCTCAGAGACACAGGGACAGGGATAGAAGGCCAGAGGGGCTCCCTACCACACTAGCTTTGCTTGCTGGAGGCTGAATTATGAGTAGAAAATCTTCATTTCTCCTGTGCCTGAAATATCTAGTTCCCAGTATCCATGTGGATTCTTCTCAGAGAATGGCTCAACTCTCCTGCCTGGGAGAAAGGAGCAGAAGGGCTTATTAACAAAACAAAAGATGGAGCTGAGAGCCAGAGAGAAATTCTACCTTTAAAAAAATCATAAAAAGGAAAAATTACCAAAAAAAAATGAGGAGACAGGAGCAGAGAGACACAGAGACCTCAGAGACACAGGGACAGGGATAGAAGGCCAGAGGGGCTCCCTACCACACTAGCTTTGCTTGCTGGAGGCTGAATGATGAGTAGAAAATCTTCATTTCTCCTGTGCCTGAAATATCTAGTTCCCAGTATCCATGTGGATTCTTCTCAGAGAATGGCTCAACTCTCCTGCCTGGGAGAAAGGAGCAGAAGGGCTTATTAACAAAACAAAAGATGGAGCTGAGAGCCAGAGAGAAATTCTACCTTTAAAAAAATCGTAAAAAGGAAAAATTACCAAAAAAAAAAAATGAGGAGACAGGAGCAGAGAGACACAGAGACCTCAGAGACACAGGGACAGGGATAGAAGGCCAGAGGGGCTCCCTACCACACTAGCTTTGCTTGCTGGAGGCTGAATTATGAGTAGAAAATCTTCATTTCTCCTGTGCCTGAAATATCTAGTTCCCAGTATCCATGTGGATTCTTCTCAGAGAATGGCTCAACTCTCCTGCCTGGGAGAAAGGAGCAGAAGGGCTTATTAACAAAACAAAAGATGGAGCTGAGAGCCAGAGAGAAATTCTACCTTTAAAAAAATCGTAAAAAGGAAAAATTACCAAAAAAAAAAAAATGAGGAGACAGGAGCAGAGAGACACAGAGACCTCAGAGACACAGGGACAGGGATAGAAGGCCAGAGGGGCTCCCTACCACACTAGCTTTGCTTGCTGGAGGCTGAATTATGAGTAGAAAATCTTCATTTCTCCTGTGCCTGAAATATCTAGTTCCCAGTATCCATGTGGATTCTTCTCAGAGAATGGCTCAACTCTCCTGCCTGGGAGAAAGGAGCAGAAGGGCTTATTAACAAAACAAAAGATGGAGCTGAGAGCCAGAGAGAAATTCTACCTTTAAAAAAATCGTAAAAAGGAAAAATTACCAAAAAAAAAAATGAGGAGACAGGAGCAGAGAGACACAGAGACCTCAGAGACACAGGGACAGGGATAGAAGGCCAGAGGGGCTCCCTACCACACTAGCTTTGCTTGCTGGAGGCTGAATTATGAGTAGAAAATCTTCATTTCTCCTGTGCCTGAAATATCTAGTTCCCAGTATCCATGTGGATTCTTCCCAGAGAATGGCTCAACTCTCCTGCCACACTAGCTTTGCTTGCTGGAGGCTGAATTATGAGTAGAAAATCTTCATTTCTCCTGTGCCTGAAATATCTAGTTCCCAGTATCCATGTGGATTCTTCTCAGAGAATGGCTCAACTCTCCTGCCACACTAGCTTTGCTTGCTGGAGGCTGAATTATGAGTAGAAAATCTTCATTTCTCCTGTGCCTGAAATATCTAGTTCCCAGTATCCATGTGGATTCTTCTCAGAGAATCCTCCATAATTCTTGACAGTTTACAAACAACTTTCAAGATCTCAAAATACTGAATTTTAAAGATAATGTTCAAAATATGTCTTATAATTTTGTATAATTTTAAAACTCTATAACAACAGAAGCAGAATGGTTTCAAAAATATATATATACATATATATATAAATATATATATATGTATATATATATACACATTTAGAGTGCAGACACTCGGTATATATTAAGTGGGGACATACAATGTCTCTCCTTCATAGCATGGCTTGCTTCACTCAATAGTAAGTCTTCCATATTCATCCACTTCCTTTCAAAAGTCAGGGGTATGTTGTTTTTTATGGATGAATAGTATTCCATTGAGTATATGTGCCACAGTTTTTCTAACCATTCATCAGTTCGTGGGCATTTAGGTTGTTTCCATGACTTAGCAATCGTGAAAAGTGCCGCAATAAACATCGATGTGCAAGCACTTTTTCGATTAAGTATTCTTCTGTCCTTCGGGTAGATACCAAGGAGTGGGATTGCTGGAACATATGGTAGTTCTATTTGTAGATTTTGGAGGAATCTCCAAATTGTTCTCCACAGTGGTTGTACCAATTTACAGTCCCACCAGCAGTGTAAGAGAGTTCCCTTTTCACCACACCCCCTCCAGCACTTATCATTTTTTGTTTTTTTAATCTTAGACATTCTGCCTGGGGTTAGGTGATATCTCATTGTTGTTTTGATCTGCATTTCTCTTACAATGAGGGATGTTGAGCATTTTTTCATATGCCTTTTAGCTATTCGTATGTCGTCTTTAGAAAGTGGTTTTTTTCAACTCATTCTCCCATCTTTTAACAGGATTGATTGTCTTTTTCCGGAACAGTCGCTTGAGTTCCTTGTGGATTCTGGTTATCAGTCCCTTGTCTGATGCATAGTTTACAAAAATATTTTCCCATTCTGAGGGCTGTCTGTTCACACTAATCACTGTGTCTTTTGCCATGCAGAAACTTCTTAGTCTGATGTAATCCCACTTGTCTATTTTAGGAATCATAGACTGTGCATTGGGAGTCTTATTTAAGAAGTTTTTCCCTACCCCAATGTCTCCCAGAGTTTCCCCGGTGTTTTCCAGGAGCAGTTTTATAGTTTGAGGTCTTAGGTTTAGATCTTTGATCCACCTTGACTTTATTTTTGTCAGAGGTGAAAGGTAGGGGTTCAGATTCATCTTTCTGCAAGTGGAGATCCAGTTTTGCCAGCACAATTTGCTGAAGAGGTTATACTTTTCCCACAGGATTGACTGGTGCCCCTTGTCAAAAATCAGTTGGCTGTATGTTTGAGCATTCATTTCTGGGGACTCTATTCTGTTCCATTGGTCCACCTGTCTGTTCCTGTGCCAGTACCATGCTGTTTTGATTACCACAGCTTTGTAGTATATTTTTGGGTCAGGGAGTGAGATGCCGCCCACTCCATTCTTCTTGTGCAAAACTGCTTTGGCAATACGGGGTCTTTTATGATTCCAGACAAATGTTATGATTGTCTTTCCTAGATCTGTGAAGAATGTGTCTGGTACTTTGATTGGCATTGCATTAAATAGGTAGATTAATTTGGGTAAAATTGCTATTTTGATTATATTAATTCTTCCAATCCAGGAACACGGGATGTCCTTCCACTTTTTTGTGTCATTTTCAATTTCTTTTTTTATCTTCTCATAGTTTTCCTTGTGGAGGTCTTTAACTTCTTTAGTTAGATTTATCCCTAAGTATCTTATACTTTTTGTGGCTATGGTAAATGGAACAACTTTTTTCAGTTCCATCTCAGTCTGCCTGTTGTTCGTATACAGAAATGCTATAGATTTCTGGATATTAATTTTGTATCCTGCAACGTTACTGTATTCATGTATTACTTCCAGATATTTTTTATGGAAACCATTGGGTCTTCTATGTATACAATCATGTCATCTGCAAATAGAGAGAGTTTCACCTCTTCTTTTCCTATTTGAATGCCTTTTATTTTTTCCTCTTTTCTGATTGCAATGGCCAAGACTTCTAGTACTACATTGAAGAGGAGTGGAGAAAGTGGACATCCTTGTCTTGTACCCGTTTTTAGTGGAAAAGCTTTCAGCTTTTCTCCATTGAGGATGATGTTCGCTATGGGTTTTTCATAGATAGCTTTTATTGTGTTGAGAAATGGCCCTTCTATGCCCATTTTGCTGAGAGTCTTGATCATGAAGGGATGTTGTATCTTATCAAATGCTTTTTCTGCATCAATTGATATGATCATATGGTTTTTATCTTTCTTCCTATTAATATGGTGTATTACATTTATGGTTTTGCGTATGTTGAACCAACCTTGCATTCCTGGGATAAAGCCTACCTGATCATGATGTATAATCTTTCTGATAAGTTGTTGTATACGATTTGCTAGTACCTTGTTGAGAATCTTCGTGTCTATATTCATCAGGGATATTGGTCTATAGTTTTCCTTCCTTGTCCTGTCCTTATCAGTTTTAAGGATAAGGGTGATAGAGGCTTCGTAGAATGAATTAGGGAGAGATTCACCCTTTTGGATATTTAGAAATAACTTGAGCAGAATGGGGGTTAACTCTTCTTTGAAAGTTTTGTAGAATTCAGAGGTGAATCCATCAGGGCCAGGGCTTTTCTTTGTTGGGAGGTTATTTATAACTGATTTGATCTCCTGGCTTGTTATGGACCTATTCAGACTTTCTATATCCTCCTGGCTCAATCTAGGTAGATTATACCTGTCTAGAAATTTGTCCATCTCATCCAAATTATCTTGTTTCTTGGCATACAGATGTTCATAGTATCCCCTAATAATGTTTTTTAATTCTACTATGTCTGTTGTTATTTTGCCTGCTTCATTGCAGATCTGATTCACCTGGTTCTTTTCTCTCTTCTCCTTAATTAGTCTCGCTAGTGGTGTATCAATTTTGTTTATCTTTTCAAAGAACCAGCTTTTACTTTCATTTATTTTCTGTATAGTTCATTTATTTTCTATTTCATTTATTTCTGCTCGTATCTTTATTATTTCCTTTCTCCTGGAGTTTTTTGGATCTTTTTGCTGTTGCTTTTCCAATTCTGTGAGGCATGATGTTAGGTGATCCATTTGCCTTCTTTCCATGCTCCTCTTATGTGCACTAATTGCTATGAACTTCCCTCTTATGACTGCTTTGGCAGTGTCCCAAAGATTATGGAAGCTCGTGTCCTCATTGTCATTGGCTTCCATGAACCTTTTGATTTCAGTCTTTATTTCTTCAGTAGTTGTGGAGTCATTCAGGAGTAGGTTATTAAGTTTCCATGTATTTGAGTATTTTTGAGGATTTCTCTTGAAATTAAACTCAAGTTTAATTCCATCATGGTCGGTGAAGATGCTGGGTATACTTTCTATGCTTTTGAATTTGTAGAGGCTTGCTTTGTGCCCAATGATGTGGTCAATCTTCGAGAATGTTCCATGTGGCGGCGAGAAAAAAGTGTATCTTGAGGTTTTAGGATGGAAAGTTCTATAGATGTCTGTTAAGTCCAGTTGATTTATGATATCATTTAGATCTTTTATCTCTTTACCTATTTTTTGTCTACATGATCTATCCAGGGGGGATAGTGCAGTGTTGAGGTCTCCAACAATTAGTGTGTTGCAGTCTATCTCCCTTTTTAGATCTAGCAGTCTTTCCTTTACATATTTGGGTGCTCCTGTGTTGGGCGCATAGATATTAATAAGCGTTATATCTTCTTGATCGATTGATCCTTTTACTACAATATAGTGCCCTTCTTTGTCTCTTCGAACAGTTTTTGTTTTAAAGCCTATTTTGTCAGAGATCAGTATTGCGACTCCAGCTCTTTTTTGGTTCCCATTTGCATGGAAAATCTTTTTCCAACCCTTCACTTTCAGTCTATGTATATCTTTATCCATGAAGTGGGTTTCCTGTAGGCAACAGATAGAGGGTTTTTGTTTTTTAACCCATTCAGCCAGTCTGTGTCTCTTGATTGGAGAGTTTAATCCGTTAGCATTCACTGTTATTATTGATGTTAATGGATCTGTCCTGGCATTTAAGTTAGCCATTGTCTTAGTTGCCTTTTACTCTTTTGTTTCTGGCTGTTACTTCTTTAGTTTTCCTGGAACAGTACTTTCTTCAGGGTTTCATGGACAGCTGGCCTGGTGCTGGCAAATTCTTTCAGGTTTTGTTTGTCTGAGAAGATTTTAATCTTTTTTTCCCATATGAAGTATAATCTTGCAGGATACAATAATCTTGGTTGAAATTGTTTCTCTCTTAACACTTTAGATACACCTTCCCATTCTTTCCTTGCTTGCATTGTTTCCGTTGAGAAGTCCGGCGTTAGCCTGATGGGGTGACCTTTGTAAGTCACTTGTCATTTCTCTCTTGCTAGTTTTAGTATCTTATCTCTATCTGTGGTCTTAGCCAGTCTGGCTATGATATGCCTTGGGGAAGAACTTCTTGGGTTGATTCTATTTGGTGTCCTTTGTATTTCTTGGGTCTGGATGTTGGAGTGCCTCTCTATGCTTGGGAAATTTTCTTCCAAGATTTCATGGAATAGGTTTTCCATGCTCTTATTAGTTTCTTCAACTTCTGGGATACCAATTATGCGGACGTTAGGACGTCTAATGGAATCTAGTAATTCTCGTATATTATCTTCATGTTTTTTTGTTATTTTCTCTATCTTTTTGGTGGTTTTCTCTAGGTCAGAAGTTTTTTTTTTTTTTTTTTTGAGAGGTTTTTCGCTATAGGGCGCATGCGCTCGCCAGACAGACAGAGAGAGACATAGAGACAGAAAGCGAGAAATCACCCCCCAGGGGGGATGGTCACGCCGCAATCCCTTCTCCTCCATTCTCCTCTCGGGATCTTGGGCACGCACGCACACGCGCCCGGCGTGAGTTGTAAGCCACCGGGTCCGAGACGCGAACCGCGGTCGACTACGTGGGAGTCCAGCGACATATCCATTACGCTAACTGCTGGTTCCCAGAAGTTTTATCTTCTACATCAGAGATTCGACCTTCAGCATGGTCTAATCGACTTTTAATACTTTCAAGAGAGTTTTTGATTTCCTGTATTTCAGACTTCACCTCTAATAGTTCAGTATTATTCTTCCTCAGAATTTCTTCCTTCATATCAGTGAAGGACTTTCTCATCTCCTGTAATTCATTGTCTCTTTTCTGTTCCAGCTCATAGTACTTGTTCAACATGAATGTTCTAAACTCTATCTCGGACATTTTGGTAACGTCCTCAATTTTTTCAGGAACAGGAAGGGAGTTACTGTGTTCCTTTGATGGAGACATATTTCCTGCTTTATTCAGGCCTGAGGTTCTTGTACTTCTACCCATTGGGAGATGTGTTCCCTTTGAAAAACCTTTTACGAGAAGGTTTCTTCTAATAGAAGCAAGTGTGTTTCCTTTCTGATATGGAATGGAGACAGCCGAAGTCTATCTGGCTGAAAGAGGGGGGTCTGGCCTGGGGGTCCCGGGGCTGGAACTACTGGGGGGCAGTCCTCCCTCGAAGATCCTGGCCCAGGGGTCGAAAGATGGGGCTGTGGTGTGGATAAACTGAGGGCGTTCCTGGCTGAAAGAGGGGGGTCTGGCCTGGGGGTCCCGGGGCTGGAACTACTGGGGGGCAGTCCTCCCTCGAAGATCCTGGCCCAGGGGTCGAAAGATGGGAGTGTGGTGTGGATAAACTGAGGGTGTTCCTGGCTGAAAGAGGGGGGTCTGGCCTGGGGGTCCCGGGGCTGGAACTACTGGGGGGCAGTCCTCCCTCGAAGATCCTGGCCCAGGGGTCGAAAGATGGGGGTGTGGTGTCCCTCTTAATATTTTTTATGAAATGTAAAGACCAATAATAAGAATAACTAAAGCATGTTAACTTAATAACAAGAATTATAAGGAGGACTTCGAGGGAACTAGGCAATAATGTTTTCATGAGTCTGTGTTTAACATTGGATTTATATTCCTTTGTACTGATTTTACCTCTTTAACTCAGGTGTATTGCATTGGCTACTTACCATGTAATTTTGTTAAACATTTTCTTACTTTTCTTTGGTTAGTTTTTGCTTAAAAGTTTAGAAAAGCAATTAGTTTACATAGAAAATTAAGGAAGATTTTATCCAGTTAAATGATTATAGAGTTTTCAGAAATTTGTACTTGTAAGAGTACATTTTCTTTCTATCCTTTTTGCGAATTTCTTTAAAGACATAATGTTAGGATTATACCCATAGTTAATTTTCTGACAGAAAATTATAACTGACAAAGAAATTTGATTATACATATTAATTTAACATAATAGCCTACCATAAATTCCTGGGAATTTTAAATTATTTTGGAACATAATTTATATATAGACATACAAGTACATAACTTATTTATACATATAACTCAAATATTATACTAAGAAAACTAGAATTAACCAACTTGACAATGCTTTTCATTTTTATCTAACATATAAAGAATAATTATGATTGGCTTAACAGCTTCCTTTTGGATTTTTCAGGGGTTCTCTGTAAACATCCAAGAGTTACTTTGAGGTCAAAGATCTTATTAGCACTAAAACTAAAGCCAGAAACGCTAGTCATGAATTTGTTTCTCTGTTAGATATTTACTATGTAAAATGTAACACACAACACATAAATACTAGCTGTTTCATTAAACTAACCATATTAAGATAAACATGACATTGTTTGGTTAATAAAAACCTGGACACAATATATGTTGGAAATTGTGAAGACGTTTGCTTATCTTTTTTATTACATTTGAAGCCAGCTCATTCACTGAAGTTATATAAACTTGGGAAACATTTAAACTAATTTCTATGAGCACTCTTTTTATAAACCAAATTGAATAGAATACTTTAAGGTCTTTTTTTATATAGACATATAACATGTAGTATGTAACATGACATAATACATGCATAGATGCACACACACATTAGGATTACAAGAGTCAATTTCCCTGGGGTTACTTTGACATTGATATTTTTTGAGTAACCCCCTTTTTTGAAATTTTTAATTATACACTTAAAGACGGTAGAAATTTAACTTTTTGTTGCCTATACTATTAGAGTTTTTATAACACAAATATTTTTTATATTTGTACCCCTTTTAAGTGTGATGTTTTCAGAAGGCTCTCTTAGTTTTTGGATGGAGAGTTTGATACCATAATCATAACTTAACTTCCCTCTGTCAGGGGTGCTTCTCTTAAGGGCAACATGGCCTCTGAGGAATCTAGGCTTTGATTCCCCCTTATTTTCCTGGACCTACTCCCAATGTAGGGTGGTGAGAGGAGGGCCAAGGAGGGTGCATTCTGTGGCCTCTAGTTGCCCTCCCTAGGCTGATGCCTACTAGGATTATAAGGGAGAGGAAGATCCAATTCCTCAGGATCAGAATGTAAGATAGGGGGCTTTTGTTCTTTTTGCTGAGGCTCTTTCTGTGGGCCAATTACAAGAATACAGTTCTCTGTTTTTAAAGCACAATTTCTCAGCCAGGGTGGGGACCATTGGACTATGGCTATTGGTCAGGATGTCCAGGTCCACCTGATTCCTCCTGTGGCAACTTTTCAAACAGTTTGTACTTCCTTGTCAAAGGACCCTGTTTTAGGGCATCCCACCCCAAAAGTGGGCTATTTCATTTTACACAGGGTTCTCAACCTCTGTTTGAAAGCTTGCCACCATAATTACACCCTTCTTCAAATGCCTCATTAAAGTGGTATAGCATACAGCTATGGGGAGTCTTAAGAGAGCTATTTTTGCCTCTCATAATTTTTAGAATTAAGACCAGAAAGAAAACAAACACTTTGACCTCATCAGTATGGAACTCTAGAAGAACCCCTTGGTACATGAGGCCAATAACCCGTTGTTCAATATCCTCCACTGAAGAAGATGGAGGATAGAAACAAGTAATATTCTCCAAGAGGGTGCAGAAAAAAATAAGTAAAATGACAGAAAAAGCAGAAGAAACCCATTTTGAAATTTTCAGGGATTCAAACCTCGATTTTTCTCAAACCATCTAAGGGCCAGAACTTTGGTCCCCAGATCCCAAGCACATCTGGTGGAACCTAAGTAGGGGGTTCTATAACCACATCTGGAGCCCTGAATCCAGCTACCTGTGGAGGGATTCCCAAAACTTCTTGGGAATTAAACCCTGACAGGGACCTTTAACCCTGGTCTCGATCCCTTAACAGGTCAGACTTTAGGGGGCAGCCCTGCCTAGACACCTGCGATCCAGCAGGTCAGATTTCAGGAGGCTGCCCTGACTCTTCGCCACCTGCAAAGCAGGTCAGATATTAAGGGGAAGCCCCGTGTAGCAATCTTCAATTCACCAGGCTGGCAGGGGTCCGTTGCCAACCCTGCTCACCAGTTTGTCTTCCAAGAGGGTCCAAAGAGCAGGACAGGACTGGAACACTCAAAGAAATGCCTCCAGAGGTCTTACAGTAAAACTCCACAACTTTCTTTGGAAAGATTTTTTTTTTTTTTTTTTTTTTTTTTTTTTTTTTTTTTTTTTTTTTTTTTTTGCTATGGGGCGTGTACTCTCACCAGAAAGACAGAGGGAGATACAGAGACAGAAAGTGAGAAATCATCCCCCAGGGGGGATGGTCATGCTGCAATCCCTTCTCTTCCATTGTCCTCTCGGGATCTTGGGCACGCATGCACATGCGACCGGTGTGAGTTTAAGCCACTGGGTCCAGGCCTCGAACCACAGTTAACTACAAGGGAGTCCAGTGACATAGCCATTACGCTAACTGCTGGCCCCAGACTTCACAATCTTTTGAAGAAGCAAGCAGTCAGCGTCTCTTGTCAGCTATCAACAATCCCAAGAGGAAGTCTGGGACCCTAGGAAATCCCAGGTGGTGCCTCCCCTAAAGCAGTCTCTGGGCAGTTGGCAGCTGGACCAAGTGAGATCGCTCTCCTTAGGGTGCCTCACCCACGTACCAGACAGGTACAAATCTCACTGGAGCCTCCAAATGTTATAGTCTACTCAGTGGGAAATAAGAGGACATCCAGACATAGCCAAATTTATTGAAATTTATTAATTAAGCCGGCAGCATACGGGGGACTTATGTATCTCAAAACTCCACAGCCCCGAATGATAAGAAAAAAAAGCTCATATAGACCAAAAATGCACAACCATGTCCTGGATAACATAAAAATTCACAAAGACAAAGAACAGAGGGCTTAAAAGGGTGGGGAGTAGGGTTTTGCATTATAAAAACAAGCAAAAGCACATCACAGAGGCAGAACAAGCAGGTAAGCAAGTGAATCATCCCTAAGAATATGTTTCATCTTTATCCAAACATAATAAAATCTTGATAGTCTTTATGGCTCTGGGCAAGGTCCAATGATTGGACATTATCTTAAGGCAACTAGGAAAATTAGAGTTTTAAAGACAAGAAGAATGTTAATCACTCTATTTACTATTAGACAAAAGGGAAGAGGGCAAGTTTCTAGTCATAGGAATTTAACAGTTTGTAATAAAGGTGCTCCTCCAAGATGGAGTCAGCCCTGTTTCATTCCCCACTTCTCTTGGAGGCACTCCTCCAAGATAGAGTGATGCCTGCTTCAACCCTTCAATTTATTCTTCCAGCTTCTGACCTCAATCTTCCCAACATAATTTTCCTCTGTCTATTTTCTTCAGTGTTTATTTGAAAGACAAAAGCTTCAGATGAGGTATTTACCCATATCCCCACCCAGGGCTAGTATTTGTCCAGAGGTGGCTTGAGTGTTTAAAGCTGTCCAATAACCTCTTTCCCTTCCTTCCTTTCTCTTAGCAAAAAAAAAAAAAAAAAAAAAAAAAAAAAAAAAATTAAATTTTAAATTAAATTTTAAAAAGTGAGAACAGGGCAGGGCAAGGAAACCTAGCCAAGTGGGAGTTTGTATCCTTCAAAATCTTAAGGGATCCTTTGCAGGAAATACACACAAAAAAGTACACAGTCTCCATGGATCCCCATTCAGGGGCATGGCTCAATAGATTTCCAAGAATGGAGAGGACCTCAAGTGGTTAGACAAATTATTGTGTTTAAAGAAGTCAGGCTTCCTTTCTTGCCCCATGATACTATACAAGAAGTTTTGTCACAACTTTACCCAGCCAGGGGAAAAGAAAAGTATCTACTCCTGCCATGTGAAAAAAACAAACAAACAAACAAACAAAAAAAAAACAAAAAAAAAACACAGACTGGAGACAAAGTCAAGATAATAGCCATGGTTCCTGGAGTTTAAAATATTTTTATTAATTAAATTGTATAATAATTAAATTGAACAAGATTGCTTAGTACCCAAGCACACATCTGCTCAGATGCCACTATAGGATAGTTCCATTGAGCTAAAACAGAGTAATCTCTAAGTGGTCATGCTGAGGCAATTCTTGAGTATCTCTAGGTGCATAACAGACTTGTATATGAGAGATTACTCATAATCTCAGCCTCAAAGCCATACCTCTGGAGCAAGAGCTAGAATAAAAGAGAGGAAAAACAGGGTGATGCTCTAAAGCACTAAAATAACCAGGCACAGAGATAAGAGTTATAGACATGAAAGCTTAACACGTTGTTTTATTATTTCTTTAAACAAACTAACAATGAACAAAAAAAAATCTAATTAATTCCTTCATTGCAGGCTCCTTTCTCCAACACAGAAAAGTGAGTCAGTTTCTGACACTGCTGTCCTGTTGTAATATCCTGTCAAAAAACAGGGATGAACACCAGTAGGGATTCTTCCATTTTTTAGTCAGTAAATATGAAAACAGCACTGCATACAACATAATTATAAAGCAATGTCCAACACAGATACTTGCACTGACCCTAGGAAATATCTACTGGAATGGAAGGAGAATTTCTTAACAGCTAATAAAATAGTGTCTCTTCCCCTGTGCTGTCCTACTACCAGAAACAGAAATGGAAAGTGAAACCAGTGCTTGGGAAACAAAGACATATCACATAATTTATACTACTGATATAAATTCCATCCTCTTCCAGCCCACTCCCACCCCAACCAACCCACCCTACTTCCCTCTTATCTATACTGCTCAGTGTAGAGGAAAATAAAGAAATGAGGAAGGAGAAAATGCAACTGGTGAAACTTAACTGACCATAGGCTGAAGAACTCTGTAAAATTGCTTGTATGCTTCTAACAGGATGACATATAATGTGGTCCAGGCAGATTGAGAAAGGGGAAGAATTTAGCTTTTGAAACAATGAATTTTGCCTATCTATTCCTTTAGGTCCTAATATGTTTCAAGTCTGGAAACAAATTATAATACTATAGTTAGTAACAAAGATACTTTAGGGAAAATAATAAGAAATGGGACCAGCAATTGGCGTAATGGCTATGTCGCTGAACTCCCATGTAGTCAAACACGATTCGAGTCCTGGACCCAGTGGCCTAAACTAACACCAGGTATGTGTGTGTGTGTGTGTGTGTGTGTGTGTGTGTGTGTGCGTGTGCCCAAGATGCTGAGAGGAGAGTGGAGGAGAAGGGATTGTGGCGTGGCCATCCCACCTGGGAGTTGATTTCTCACTTTCTGTCTCTCTGTCTCTCTCTGTCTTTCTGGTAAGCACGCACACTCTATAGCAAAAACCTCTTAAAAAAAAGGAAAGAAATATTGCTTCCAGTAGCCCTTCTTCAATTGGCCATTTTGCCATTTTACTGACTCAAATTTAGCTCGCTATCACTGAATAATCTTAATCTTCTCCTTTTCGTAGAGTAAATATAGGGCACTGTAATTATCACCATAGTAATGGTTATAATACTTTGTTGTCTGTTCGGAAATTTCTTATAATTTTTACTGAGATCTTTAATGAGAAGCCTCACAACATTCCTGTGAGGTAGATATTTGGATCCTCATCTTGCAGATGGGCTAACAGAGAGGTGATGTGACTCACCTAAGGTCAACCTAGTTAGAAATAAGGAAAAATATAAAAGATGACTGAAGGTAGCAACCCTATGGTCAGTAAGTCATACTTAGCAGCAAGAAAAGATAGTGCTGTTACTTTAAATTGAGCCCACTCAGTTTTTTTTCTGTATCCATCCCTCCATGGTACCTCACATAGGAAATAGCACTCTAGGAGGATCAATACATTACCTTGACTTATTCAAGTTTATGTCATTTCCAATGGTTTGGTTCATGAGAAAAGAAGGAAAGGATAGACTCCAGGTTCTTGGGATTCAAATCACAGAAATCTTTAATTCCAGATTTTTTTCAGTCTACTTTATTTCAAAGAACTGTTGGGGTTCTAAAACTGTTACTATGATGTACAAGCACTGTGCATTGATAGTGTTTTTCCCACAGAGCTACAAGTTAACAATTCAGATACCACTATATATATATATATATATAAAACAATTAAGTAAATGGAGACTATGGGAGCCAGGTTTCTCACTGCTGGGGCAGTAGATTACAGATAAGTAAGGGAAAGAAGCTACAGTGATTTTTGTGGTAATGGATTAGAGTGGAAAACATCAATATGAACTCCTCTTTAGCTAAATATGTGTATGAATGACTACTTATAGAATATTTATTGATATGTGAATACACACAGGTTAGTATACACACATGTATTTCCTTATTCTGTCAACTGAGAAGGCCTAGAATCAGTAATACCCCATAGTAACACCACTCCTAATGCCCAGATTTGGGTTTAAAATATAATTCTTCAGCAAAAGGAACTATGAGTCCTTGAAAAAAGGATTGATTAAAGGAGTGGCCAAAAGTATACAAAATGAGTCTGGAACATTTTTCAGTGCCATAAAGGAAAGGCATGCTAAAAAAATGACAAGGGTATGTCAAAAGGAGTTGGGAGTCAAAGCTAAAACGTTTCAAATGGCTAAAGCTGGACAATTTGAGCAACCAAATAAATAAAGCAGTATTGGATTATAATCCAAGTTATAAAATAAATATCCATAAATTCATGTTGGTATAAACAAATGATTGTATAAGTAAATGGGAAAGAAGAGAAAAATCTCCCATGCAGATTTACTAATATATTATGTATATTCTTGCTTTCAAGGATGTGGTACATAACTCACTACATTTGAAAGGTGGGCTAGCCATAGTGACTTCCTTCCAGAAACTGTAGTATGAAAGAGAGGAAAGAGAATAAAGGGGAGAAAGATGACAACAGTGTCTCAGCCAGGTTATCAGGTTAATATGACCAGTGATAAATCATGAAAATATGAAGTGATAAAACAGCACTTTACTTCTGTGATATTCCTCTCCAAGACCCATAATCCCAATCTAGCCCTAAGAAAAACATGAAATTAATCCTATTTAAGGGGTATACTCCTAAAAACCTCCAAAGTAATTGAAAACAAAGAAAGTCTGAGACACTGTCAGGGAGCCTAAGGGAATAGATATGACTACTAAATATAATGTGGTGTCTTGAATGGGATACTAGAATAGGAAAAGGATGTATTAGGTAAAACAAATAAGGAAATCTGAATAAAGAATGGGCTTCAACTAATATTAATGCATCAGTATTGCTTCATTAATTGTAGCAAATGTGGCATACTAATGCAAAATGTTAATAATAGGGGAAATTGGGTGTGGACTATATGGGAACTCTTTGTACTATCTTTCCAATATTTCTGTATATCTGAAACTGTTCCAAAATGAAAAGCTTACATTTTTATTTGTCTCAAGAAATTTTTAAATTTATCTTTTAATTTCTTCAGTGACCCATTGGTTGTTAGGGTAAATGTTGTTTAATCTCTATATATTTATATTTTCCAAAATTTTTCTTGTTGATTTCACAAGAAGGTACAATCACAAATATTTCTGTCTTTTCCATAACACATCCCACCTAATCTGCTCAACCAGTTCACACTTTACTTTTTTCTTAAATCTTATAATTGTAAGAGGAAAAATTCCACTGCAACAAATTGCAGGATTTTATCCAACTATATCAAACAAAGCCATTTTTTATGCTCTAGACCACTGTCTATACTAATAGTGATTTGCTGCTATAAGCACAGTGAATTCATTTAAACCGCAAATGCTACCTGCGGGAGATATATTTTTGTTTCCTTCCACTTCGCTGTCTATCTAGCAAGGTTTTATGTGTGTTTAATGGAATAATTATATACTGCATTTGAATTTCTATATCCTGCAAAATTATCTTCACGATTCTGACATATTTCTCAAAGTATATGAAAAAGTCCATCATTTTTTTGGAGAGGAGAAGGAAATGAGAACAGGGTTAAAACTGTTTCTTAACTATAGACAACTAAAACATTTATAAAGTATTTCATTATTTTGCAGAAAGAGATATTGAATAAAGGCTCATGGATGTCAGAAACACCAATATTTAAGATCTTAATTTGATCATTCTCATTCATACAACAGTATATTTGATAGTTTTTATTAATAAATAGATCATATGTCATAATGTGAAAGATCCTGAAGTCTGAAGGCCATAGGTCAGTTCTGAGCCCTGGAAAAGGAGTCTCATGATCCAAATTATGAAAGAAATGTACACGCCTTTGGACTTTATTGTGAAATATTGTACCAATTACTCAATTATAAGCTTAAACTTACATATGATGGTAATTCACTTTCATAGATCTATCTTATGGCTACGTAGAGGTTTCCTCTAACAGACTGGTCCTAGATATTTCCTAGTGCTTTAAAGTTAGTATGAAGTTTGGAACTTGCATACTAAAAGTTAGGAAAGAGCCTATATCAAAATAACTATGACAATAGTTAAAACTCACATGGCATTTTGAAAAATACAGGCAGTCTTTTAACTCATAGTAAGTTTATGCTCTGGAAAAACATTGCATGTTGAAATGAGGTAAGTAAAATCTGGAAATTGTGGAAGTGTTAGAATAGAAAAAATATGTGTCTGTGTTATATGGCAATGACCACAAGTACATTTTACTTACATTTAATCAACTATAAATAACTTTAGAGTAGCCTAAAATTTCTGAGTTATGACATATAAAATTGGACAAATATTGCAACCAATTACATAAAGTGTTCTTTAATTTAGTTTATAAGGTGATTTCTGGGGGAATGGGTGTGGAGATTTATCAGGTTTCAAGGAATAATTTCAAAAGTGGAGTAAGAATCTCATTTGTCTTATCTGTAAAATATGAGAGATAAGTAGAACTGGATGGTCAACAAGGATCTCTTTTTGGTGCTAAACTTCTATGATTTAGTCAGAATGGACAGCCTCAGGAGGTAGTAATTTAAGTATTGAAGCAAAGACCAGTTAAATATCTGTGAGGGAAAAAGAGTTCAATCTGGAGACAACCTTCAGGAGAGAGACTGAATCAGAATCAAAATCTAGGTGATACACAGCCCCACCCCCTATCTCAGGAAAGGAAATATGCAATATTTGAGGTAGATTTCAGGTCCAGGGCTAGGAACAGAGGGGTATGCCAAGAGAATACTATGAAACATTCTGATTGGGCAACAAAATGACTATATAATGCAACTTCTGTGATAGCTAAAATGAAATGGCTTAGGTGTTCATAGCAGCTGCTTTTTATATGTCAAATTGCTTTTTGTATGTTACTTTTCAGGAACATCAAATTGCTTTTTGTATGTCAGTTTTCAGGAAAAGCCTCTTATATTCTATTTAAGACATAAGAATAAATGCCAATAATATCATGCAGTGAACAAAATTCCTTTTTTTAACCCTTTACCTCTCTAACACATGGCACCATTGTGTGATTTCTCATCATGCAACATACTCAACAGTTGCTTTATGTAAACAAAAGAATGAACAGTACAGTGAAGCCCCTCAAGACATTGTTTCAACAGGCTGTTCTTTTAATGAAGTTTTTGACTAATAGCACTTTTGGTATCTTATTCAAACCAAAGTCTCCCTTTATTTATTCTCAGGATTGTCTCAAGTTTGCTTATTCCCACTACTTCCCAACATACTCTCCTGGAACACTTTTCTTTTTACTGACATGTCTATCTTTGTGCTTTGAATTTTTGTTCAAATTTAACCTAGTGAAGAATATAACTGTGCAACAAAATCTTTAATCCAGGAAGAGGAGGAAGAGAACAGAAAAATTCCTTCTTTCCATTTGATGAACTTTAGAAGCAGAAACACCAGAACTGTCTGAAAACCAGTATGTAAAAAGAAATAGAATCGGATTTACAAATCCCTTTGAGTTCAGTATGGGACTCAATAATATTCATCTAGAATGGTACCCTATTCTCAGGACTCAAATCCATGTAAATTTAACCAATCAACTATACCAACATACTTCTTTCATCTAGGAATTTGAAAGAAATTTTACAACATTAGCCACCACTTTAAGTACAAAAAAAATATATGGATGAGAATTCTAGAAAACTAGAGAAAAAATAGGAAAAACAGTGTATGCTTGTTCACAGCCTTGAGTTTGATGCTTGTTTTGTTATTGTAGGAAAAACTTCCCATTTAGAGCAGGGTTGGTGAAAGGGGCAGCCATGGATGCTGCACTGGAATTCAATCTATGATTAGGTTGAAAAACAAACAAACAAACAAAAAAACTGGAATCTTGACAATGGAGAGTCCCCTGGGAGAACAGCTGGTTTTCCTCTAATCTTTTGAACTTGGCTCAGTGGGCTGCTCCAACCCTATCACAAAGGCAAGTTGAAGTCAAAGAAGAAAAAATGGTGTTGATGTCAGCACACACAGAGGAAAGACACCAGTGCAGTTCCTTTGGTGCAACTTGTGCTGCTCACATGGTGTCATGGCGTCGGCGGTGCAGGGACAGGTGGTCAGAACGAGAAAAGCTGCGGTTGCAGTCTGTGCACCGGAAGGGTTTGATTCCTGTGTGCTTGCGGAAATGGCGGGTAAGCTCATCTGAGCGAGCGAATTTCCAGGAACAGCCATCCCAGGTACATTTATAAGGTTTCTCTCCTGTAAAGGGTATATGATAAAACAAAGGAAATAAGAGAGGAGATACTTGAATACTAGAAAAGGGAGTACAGAAATTTGATCAAGGTTTTTGTCAAAAGGTGAGGCACTCATGTTGAAGGCACACATCCTCTGTCACCTTTCATTAACTAATTAAATTAACACACACTGTATATATTTGTTGTGTACAACATGATGTTTTGAAACATGTATACATTGTAGAATGGCTAAATCAAGCTAATTAACATACACATTACCTTTTATACTGACCATTTGTTGTTGTAGTAACACTTAAAATCTACTCTCTTAGGGATTTTCAAGAAAACAATACATTGTCATTTACAGAATAACAATAATAAGTGGTACAATTTACAGGAATTTGGGTTCTGAGCATAGGGTAACATTCTCAATAAAGGGAGGCCGAGATGGTAAACTGGAAAGTACATGGGGTCTGGGTTGAAGAGGACTTTGTTGAGACTTCACCTGCCTGACCCCCAGATCAGACAGGACAAGCCAATCACCAGCCCTCTATATCTCAGTTCTGAGCAGTCCCTTTCAAGGATTAGGACAACTGAAGATCTGCCCAGACTCCACCCCTCTTGTCCTCAAAATTTGGTCTGGATAGAGCACCCTTCTTAGCTCTCTGATGGTCTTTCATCCTGCTAATTCTTACATTTCCCCCTGCCCACATAAAACAAGCCAGTCACCAGCTAACTATATCTGAGTTTTAAAAAATGGTTTTTTTCCTCCTTTTTCTTTTTTAATTGTTTTTGTCCTTTTTTTCCTTCTTTTTGGTTTTCTTTTTTGTTTCTTTTTCCTTTTACCTTTCTCACTTTTCTGCTCAGCCTCCACATACTGAGTTTTTAGACAAATCTAGGTGCATAGTAGCCAAACGTCTTATTACTATTAGGGTCAGAATAATTTTCAATTTCCATGGAATTTGCTGCACAAAAGGAGAAAAGTAGTACTGTTTAGAAATTGCACATCACCTCCTCCTACATGCCTCTGAATGCTCAGATATAACTCCAAAAACTTGGAAAAAATTGTATAACCTATCAAATGACCAGAAACCACCACAGAGGCACAAGAAATATGAGAAACTAAGAAAATATCTCACTCATAAGGGAAAAGAATTAACTCCTCATTTTCCACAGATAATACAAGGGAACTCGTGGAAATTTCAGATAAAGAATTTAAAATATTCATAGTGACAAAGCTAAGAGAGATACAAGAGAAGAGAGACAATGAACTCCAGAAGATGCAGGAGAAGAGACAAGTTCCAGGAGTTGAGGAAGTTTTTGCATGATCTGGAAGAGGAAATACACTCCATAACATTTAGAAGAAAAATAGAGAGGCAAAGCATTAATGGGACAAAAAAATGTGGCACTATCTTTTGAAGATAATTTTATTGTTTTATCAACTGGACTAGGGAAGAAGGTTCACATGTTGAAATATTCACTTTGTAAGCCAAATAACGTGATTGAATGCATAAACGAAAATGAAAATTAAAAATCTTTTTAAAAAAATCAAACAATTGTTAGAGATAAAGGCTGTAATACAAGAAATCAAAATCTCCTTTGAAAGTATTAAAATAAGATTACATCATGCAGAAGATTGAATCTCAGATGTAGAAGATAGAATCTCTGACCAAGAAAAAGTCACCAAAAAGACTGAGAAAATAACTCAAAAAATGAGAATAGTATACGAGAATTAGTAGATACCATTAAATGCCCTAATCTGAATAATTGGTATCCCAGGTGAAGAAATTAATAAGGGCATTGATAATCTATTCCATGAAATCCTGGAAGAAAACTCTCCAAACCTAGAGAGGCACTCAAATATCCAGACCCAAGAAATACAAAGGATCACACTTAGAATCAACCCAAGAAGATCTTTCCCCAGGCACATTATAGCCAGATTGACCAAAACCATAGACAGAGACAAGATACTAAAACTGACAAGAGATAAACATAAAGTTACTTTCAAAGGATATTCCATCAGGCTAACATTGGACCTCTCATCAGACACAATGCAAAGAAAGAAAGAATGTGAAAATATATTCAAAGTGCTTAGTGAAAAACAATTTCAACCAAGAATACTATACCCAGCAAGATTATCCTTCATATGGGATAAAAAAAAAATTCTCAGATAAACAAAATCTGAAAAAATTTACCAACAGCAGATCGTCTCTTCAAGAAGTGCTAAAGGGAGCGCTATACCAGGAAAACTAAAATCAGACACACAAAGATAAGAATACAAAAAGCAACCAATAAAATGGCCAGCTTCATGGTAGGGATAAAACCTGAGTTGCATGTTAACTTCCAGAATTTAAATGGAAAGATCAGATCACAGTAATACTACAAATTCAGTAGAAGAGAGATTAATTACATGAGAGTGAACTGGTGAAATAGAATTTTATGACTTTTAACTAAAACATTACAGATTTTCTTCCATGTTTTGTTTTCCAGATTTAAGGATTTTAGTCTTCTCTTGAACTGTTGATAGTTTCATCTACCTACTGTTTGAACTGCATCCTAACCATTTTCCTGGCTTTAAGTCTTAAGCAAATTTATCTTAACATTTTTAAATTTTGACCTATTAAAACTAAAAATTTTTTAGTGAAATTAAAAAATGCGTTAAAATACCTATTTAATGACAGCAGTAAGCTATATAGCCTTAGCTAAGTGCTACTTTATAGTATGTTCATTTTACTCACTGAGGTTTGTGCCTTAAGTCAGTCATGTGTCCATAGATATGTATATATCAGCTGTGCTTGCTATTGAAAGTATTTAGATTAATTAAGATCTTTAGTGAATCAATAAAATGTAAAAAAATATGGCATGGAAAGCAACTATAGATACCAGAGACAGTGTGGGAGGAGGGTGAGAAATGACAGAGGGTGAGAGGTAGGGAAGTAAGGTGGGGAAGCAAAATATATAAGAAACAAGAAATGGAAAATTATTTTTTGACAATAACACGTATGGTAATATCCTTGATTGAGCCAATATACTGTGCATTCTAGATGGAAAATCTCATTTTGTATACTGTATTGATGTACAGTGAATGAATGTAAATAAATATATTTAAAATAAAAGAAGTAAACTATGCCAGGTGCATGTGCGTGTATGCCTCAAATCCTGACTTGTGAAAGTGGAGGAAAAAAATCATGGTGTTATAATATCCCATTGGGAATGCTTTCTCTCCTTTCTGGCAAGAATATATACCTTCTGGTAATTAAAAGAAATTTAATTTAAAAATATGTAAAAATTAGGAGTTTTTGGGGGTCCCAGCTCTACTATATACTATCCTAACTGTCTTAACTAATAACTTATTCCTGACTGGGTCTGTTTTCTCATCTTTAGAAAGGGATAAAAAATATTATAAAGTTGTTAAAAAAACATTTGTTTTTAAAATATAGCTAGAAATTGAATCTGGAAAGTTGTCAGGCTCTCAACTAATTATTATTTTTTATTTTGCATGAAGATTTTAGATTATTGTGAATGAAATCATTAATTTGGGTGCCAATTACAAGAATAACAATTATAATGAAACAGAATAAAAGAAAACACCAGCTAGTTTGTTAAAATATTGTATGTTAAAGGTAAATTTTAAGATTTAGAAAAAAGGTTTTAGTAACTTTGGAAATGGAGAATTTAGAGTTGGGAGTAGGGTTGATTTATTTTTATGAGATAATTTTGATTCTGATTAGATTTTTTTAAATGTACAGCTGAAATTTTAAACATGTTAAATACAAAGAGAAAGTAAGTAAAATAAACATACTAAGTAGAGAATTACTTGCATAAATCTAATTTTACTTTTTATCTTGGTGTAAATTATGAAGAGGAATGCATCACATTATGAAAACTGGAATGAGGAACACTAAATGTCTTTATTGGTGATACCTTATTTCTAAATCTGCACATAAGCAGCCTAAACCAGAAAAGATTTTTGTTTGTTACCTTTGTTTAGTTTTGCTTGTTTTTCACTACAGCTTTAATAAGCTTCTTTTGGGAAAATTATTTTCCCCTACTTTATGACTCATGCCTAAAATAAGATGCTTGGAATCAAATAGTTCTTGCCTTTCCAGAGTGAATCATCTGGGAAATAATATTTTGAGTCCTGCTGTTGCCATGGCTTCTTGTTCTCAGAAACAAGTATTTGAGAATGTACCAATCTATAAGCTAAGCTACCTTGTTGTTGTTGTTGATCTCCTTTGCAACTTTGTACACAAATCAGGACACTATCAGGATGACAGGTGAGTGAACTTAAATTCTCAGTCTTGTCTCTTTACCAAATGAGTATACAGCCTTTTTATCTGTAACTGTTCATGGCTAGTGACTTTTAAAAACATATCTTATACTATCTTTTTAAAATTAAAGCAAGTGCCTTGGCATTGTTACATGTAATCATTACCTAACACTCTATGGGAAAAGGATGAGTTATTAATGGATTGCACCTATTGGGGGGAGGGTTGGTTACCTGCAATCATTTTCATCTAGAAAGATATGCTTGTGCTGTTCATTATGTAAGATCTGATACGTGTTTGACATCTAGAGCTGTCATTCCTTTGTCTGCTAATAAATTGATATTCTAATAAAATGCTAATAATAAATAAATAAATAAATAAAACTAGTAAGCAATAAAACTGAGATCCAAACCTAGGTTTTTGATACTGTCCACCAAACCACAGTGTAGTCATCACATAATTTCTTCTAATACTTCTCACCAATTTGTCTAAAATAGAGCCATATACACAGGAAGAATGTGCAATTCACTGGAAAGGACCTTCATCTTCTATGTAAGGTCAGAAACTCGAGGGTATGAAATGGCATGAGAAATGTCATGAAATATCTACATGTTTAGACTATTCAGGTTGCATCCAGATTACACACATATGCTCAGAATAGAATGCTAAATGGAAAAAAAAAAGTAGTATAAAAACATTAACACAGTATAAACTTATTATGACCACATACTATACATTTGTATACTCAGAATACAGGCAATATAATTACACTTAAATGTAAATTTTAAGATAAATTGATAATAGTGAGTGATTATCTGAAAAAAGAGGATGAAGGATAGTGGAATGTGGACTTTTCCTTTTTATTTTACAACTTTGTAATGTTTGAATTAAAAAATCCTAATATGTCTGAGACCAGCAGATGGAGTAATGGGTTACATCACTGAACTCCTACATGGAATTCAAGTCCTGGACCTAAAGGCTTCGAGTTCATGCTGGGTGCATGTGCATGTCTACCCAAAATTCCGTAGAAAAGAATGGAGGAGAAGGGATTGCTGTGTGGCCACCATCCCTAAGGGGAGGGTTATTTCTCTCTTTCTGTCTTTCTCACTGTCTCTCCAGCAAACACATGCACCCTACAGCAAAAATCTCTCTCTAAAAAGCATAATATATATTACAATAAAAATTAAAATGAAAAGAAATGCTATGTGAGCAAAAAATAACTTAACTGTTTAAGTTTGGGTAATAGGGTTAGGGTAATGTTTGCCTCCTTCATGCATTTCTCTGTTTTTCATCTTCTATAATGAGCATGTGTTATTTTATGATCAGAAACAAGCAATAATGGAGACCCCAAATGCATTGGTATTCTAATGTTCTCTCTTCCTCTGGCTCTTTATTCCCTTCCTTATAAATTCTCCAGGGCATTTAATTTTTTTTTTTTTTTGGGAGAGGTTTTTTCACTATAGGGCGCATGCGCTCGCCAGACAGACAGAGAGAGACGTAGAGACAGAAAGCGAGAAATCACCCCCCAGGGGGGATGGTCACGCCGCAATCCCTTCTCCTCCATTCTCCTCTCGGGATCTTGGGCACGCACGCACACGCGCCCGGCGTGAGCTGTAAGCCACCGGGTCCGAGACGCGAACCGCGGTCGACTACGTGGGAGTCCAGCGACATAGCCATTACGCTAACTGCTGGTTCCCTCCAGGGCATTTAATTTTAATGCCATTCCAAATTCTGGTGGCAATATAGTTTGAACATACTACATTTCAACTTACCACTCACCAATCCTCACAAATGTTTGCTAATTAACTATGTAGCTTTTAGATAATGGGCAAAAGAATGGAATCCAGGATGACTCACAGCTTTGGGCCACATTCAGGCAACCATTTTGATGATTAAAGATGGCAGTTGCTAATCATTTCAATAATCAGAAATTGCTGTATTAACTGCTCAGAAGACTAAGATAGAGCTGGATATACTTAGACAAAAATATTACCAATAAAACCTTATCAAATGAAAAGAAAAAGCTACTGAATGATTGCACACATATAGATGGTAGGACCCCATTTACATTTTCTAAACCTCTGTGATTGTCTGTTTCTCTTTCCCAAACCCCTTGCGTTTCTGTATCTCTCTCTCTCACTCACACACAGACACAGACACACACACACACACACACACACATACATACACACACACACACACACACACACACATACACTAGACAGAAGGAAAGTATATGAATGACCACATAGCAAATTATTAACTGCAGGGAAGAGAATGAGATTTCAGAAAGTATTGAGAGTATGCAAATAAGATGATCACTTTTTTGTTTTATATAATTGCCTACCATTTCCACACTTCTTAACTGCCACATTGTTAACTATACATTCTGTTGTGATATCTCAAAAACTTCTGAGAATTTTTTACTACACCCACATGAAAATATATTTGACTTGTATTTCTCGCTTTCTGTCTCTCTGTCTCTCTCTGTCTGTCTGGCGAGCGAACGTGCCCTGCCCTATAGCAAAAAAAAAAAAAAAAAAAAAAAAAAAAACCTCTCCAAAAAAAAAAATATTTGACTTGTAAAGTGGTGACACCATGTAGTGGTCAGGGGTCATTGTCAGAATGCACAAATGAGGCCCATTTTTTCTATTTCAAAACGAGTTACCTATTACTATTTTTGAACATGTTCCTTTTTGTACCTATGAACGTCATATAATCCATGACCTTCAGCAACTTATTTAACTTGAAAAACAAAACATACACAGGCAAAAGAAATTAATAATATAAAGCACACAATTGATGAAGATAATAAGTGTGATATAAATTCCAAGGCTGGATAATAATCTCTGGGCTAGTGTAAAGGCATTGAGATGGAGGCATGGGTAGATTCTAGATGAGTGAAAACAGAAGACTGAGAACAACCTACTCATTGTGGCAAGGCCTGGGAAGGCAGTGCAGTGAATGTTACATAGGATCAGCCATACTGGAGCATGGGAAACTTTTACAGGAGTACTATGATATGGCCCCTATTATAAAATCCAGATTAAATGTTTTGTATTAAAACAAAAGGAGAGGGCCAGCCCCACAGTGCAATTGTTAAGGGAGCCACATCCCTCATAGATGACCACAATTTGAATCTTAGCCTGGCAGCTTATAAAACACATTGGGCATGTGTGTGTGTGAGTGTGTGTGTCCAAAATCCAGGCAGGAAGGAAGAATGGAGGAAAAAGTATTGTGGCATGACAATACCCCACTGGGGAGTGTTTTCTTTTTTTCTCTCTTTCTCATGCAAATGTGAGCACACATGCCCTTTGGAAATAAAAATAAATTTTTAAAAAGTATTTAATATTTTTTTCTTCAATTTCATCAGAGAAGCATAGAGAGGGAGAGAAGAAGAGTGAGAAAGCAAACCACCAGGCCTGGGACTTGAATTGTGGTTAGCCACGTGGGAGTCCAGCATATAAGCCACCACCTTACCTGCTGGCCTCAAAATAAATTAATTTAAGAGAAAGAGAGAGAGAGAGAGAGAGAGAGAGAGAGAGAGAGAAGGAGAGGAGGAGAGGAGAGGAGAGGGAGAGAATTTGTACTCAACCATGAAAGGCATATACTCCAAAGGATGGAGAGGGATCTTGCCCTTGGTACAGGCAATCATACAGATGCCTTGACAATAAAGAATTTTAAAACAATAATAAAATAACCCAAAAGTTAGTCTTTCCATTATTACCATGTGCCAATTTTAAACTATGTCAATAATAAAATACTCCTCAGGACAGACAGTTCCATCACCCTCCCCTTCTGGTATATCACTTCACAAAGGTAATGGGATATGAGTATATGTAGGGAGTAACATTGAAGTTATTTTTTTAATTTAAGAGTGAGTTGGTTAAAGTTGCACATTAAAATTAATCCAGCCATGATGTGTAAAGTAGATCACAATGAAAAGAAGGGTCCTGGGGTAATGTTTGTTTGGCATCTAAAATAGGTGATCAAATTAATTGCTTATTGAACTGAAGGAGGAATCAAGAATAAATGTTAAAAAAAAAAAAAAAAAAAAAACAGAAAACAAACCAAAAAAACCCAAGGCGGTGGCAGTGAGACTGAAAAAGAAAAAATAACATTAATGACAGCTAACATTTTTTGAGTGTTTACTGTATGTCAGATAATGTTCTATGTGTTTTATACTATTACTAAGTAAAGAAATGAAGGTAAAAAGAGGTAAGTGTTCAGCCTTACCCCAACACTACACTAAGATCTCAAAGCCAGGCAGTTTAGTTACACAATAAATGCTCTTGGCTATTGTGTTTACATCCTCAGTTAAAGAGCTATTCAAAATAAGAAAGCAATAACAGAACTTAGAAACAACTAAATGAGGTTATAAGAGAATGTTAAGAATTAGTATTAAGGAGTGGTTCCGGACACCAGGCGGACTGAGGCTGCAGGCCCGACCCCCACCCCCCCGAACCTTCGCTCATCCCCACCGTTCCTCCTCCTTGGACCCCAGGTTTGCTGTCTTGGACTTTAAGATGAACTCCCACCCCACCCCACCCGCAAACTGGATCGAGCCGGCCAGTGGTTCCGGACACCAGGCGGACTGAGGCTGAAGGCCTAATCAACCTGGTCCTGTCACTCATCCTCTGGCCCTTTCCTACTAGCCTTTGGAGTATCTGGATTTTGGTGATTTGAATAGCGCACAGCGCGTTTTTCGTTTTTGTTTTTCTTTGCTCTTGAGGTGTTGCTTATTAGGTCAGTTGGAGGTTCACCGTTCCTTAGAAACAGGGAGGACTTTGGGTCATCCAGGACTAGTTGCAAACGTTAATGGTAATTGTGAGCAACAGATAGACTAACCATAATAGAAATCATCAAATTTTTGATCCTAAACAAGTTTTAACACTCAGAGTTACCTTAAATAAGTTAGGAAGCAACATATAGAGTACCTGATGACTAGGAACAATCGCAGAGGCTCAAGAAATATGAGCAACTGACAAAAGGCCTCTCCCTCAAGGGAAATCATCAAGCCTACATCACCCACTGTTAATACAATGGACGTCATGGGCATGTCTGATAAGGAATTCAGAATATTTGTAGTGACCAAACTAACTGAGATGGAAGAGAAAAGAGACAAGGATCTTCAGGAGATGAGGAAGTCCTTTAATGACTTGAAAGAAGAAATGGATACCTTAAACAAGAACCAGATGGGACTTCTAGGATTGAAGAATGTGATACAGGAAATCAAAGCCTCCCTTGAAAGTATTAAAAGTAGGTTAAATCAGGCAGATGATTGAATATGTAATGTAGAAGACAAAACATCTGACCTAGAAAAAAGTATCAAGAAGATTGAGAAAACAACCATGAAAGATGAGGACAACATACGAGGAATACTGGATACCATCAAGTGCCCCAACATCCAGATAATTGGTATTCCAGAAGAGGAAGAAAATAATAATGGCCTAGATAATTTATTCCATGAAATCCTGGAAGAAAACTTTCCAAACCTAGAAAGGCATTCAAATATACAAACCCAAGAAATACATAGGACCCCAAGTAGAATCAACCCAAGAAGATCCTCTCCAAGGCACATCATAGCCAGATTGGCAAAAACAACAGACAAAGACAAGATACTAAAGTTGGCAAGAGGGAAACGTCAAGTTACTTACAAAGGTCACTCCATCAGGCTAACATTAGATCTCTCGGTGGAAACAATGCAGGCAAGGAAAGAATGGGGAAGCATAGTCAAAGTGTTGAGTGAAAAACAATTTCAACCAAGGATACTATACCCGGCAAAATTATCTTTCATATGGGAAAAAAGACAAAAACATTCTCGAACAAACAAAATTTAAAGGAATTTACCAACTCCAGACCAGCTCTTCAAGAGGTTCTGAAGGGAGTACTATAACAGGAAAACTAAAAAATCAGACAGACATTTATACGAGAACAAAAAGCAATGAAGAGAATGGCTCACTTAATGATAGGATCAGGTACAAAAATATTGAAAATTACATAGAATGTTAATGGATTAAATTCTCCAGTTAAGAGACATAGACTGGCTTACTGGATAAGAAAACAGAAACCCTCTATCTGTTGCCTACAAGAAACTCACCTTATGGATAAAGACAGACATAGAATAAAAGTAAAGGGCTGAAAAAAGATACTCCATGCAAATGAAAATCAAAAAAAGGGCTGGAGTAGCGATATTGATATCAGACAAAATAGATTTCAAGACAAAGACTGTAAGAAGAGACAAAGAAGGGCATTATATAATAGTAGATGGGGTAATCCAACAAGAAGACATAACCCTTATAAATATCTATGCACCCAACTCAGGTTCACCTAAATATGTAAAGGAAAGACTGCTGGAGCTAAAGGAGAGATAGGGAGAAATACTATAATTGTTGGAGATCTCAACACCCCATTATCTCCTTTAGACATATCTTCTAGACAGAAAATAAATAGAGAGATACAGGACTTACATGATACTATAAATCAAATGGGCTTGACAGATATCTATAGAACTTTCCATCCTACATCCACAACATATACATTTTTCTCACCCCAACATGGAACCTTTTCAAAGATTGATCATATGTTAGGACACAAATCAAGCCTTTACAGATTTAAAGGCATAGAAACTGTATCCAGCATCTTCTCTGACCATGATGGAATTAAACTCAAGATTAATTTCAAGAAACTACCCCGAAAATACACGAACACGTGGAAACTGAACAACCTACTTCTGAATGACTTTTTCACTACTGAAGAAATTAAGGCTGAAATAAAATATTTATGGAAACAAATGATAATGAGTACACAAGTGTCCAGAATCTATGGGAAACAGCAAAAGCAGTCATAAGAGGGAAATTCATAGTAATTAGTGCGCATAAGAAAAGGATGGAAAAATGGCAATAGATAACTTATCATCATGCCTCAGAGAAATGGAAAAACAACAAACAAACCCCCAAAATGCCAGGTGAAAAGAAATAATAAAGGTTTGAGCAGAAATAAATGAAATAGAAAATAAATGAACCATACAGAAAATAAATGAAAGCAAAAGCTGGTTCTTTAAAAAGATTAACAAGATCGACACACCATTGGGTAGACTGATCAAGAAGAAGAAAGAAACAAACCAGATTAACCAAATATATGATGAAACAGGCAATATTACTATGGACATAGCAGAAATACAAAATACCATTAGAGGATACTATGTGCGACTATATGCCAACAAACAAGATAACTTGGAGGAGATGGACAAATTCCTGGATGCATATAATATACCAAGATTGGATCAGGAGGACATAGAGAACCTGAATAGACCCATAACAAGCCAGGAGATTGAATCGTTAATAAATAACCTCCCAACAAAGAAAAGCCCAGGTCCAGATGGCTTCACTTCTGAATTCTACAAAACTTTTTAAGGAAGAGTTAACCCCTATCCTACTAAAATTATTTCTAAAGATTCAAAAGGAAGGAAACCTTCCAAATTCATTTTATGAAGCCTCCATCATCCTCATCCCAAAAGCAGATAAGGACATGACAAAAAAGTAAAACTACAGACCAATATCATTGATGAATACAGATGCAAAAATTCTCAACAAGATACTCGCAAATCGTATCCAACAACATATAACAAAGATCATTTATCACAACCAGGTAGGCTTTATACCAGGGATGCAAGGGTGGTTCAATATACTGGGAGTCCATAAATGTAATACACCGCATAAACAGAAAGAAAGATAAAAAAACATATGATCATCTCAATTGATGCGGAGAAAGCATTTGAAAAAATACAACATCCTTTTATGATTAAGACTCTCAGTAAGATTGGTATAGAAGGGTCATTTCTGAACACAATAAAAGCAATCTATGAAAAACCTACAGCTAACATTATACTGAATGGGGAAAAGCTGAAAGCTTTTCCTCTAAAAACGGGTACTAGACTAGGCTGCCCACTTTCTCCACTGCTCTTTAATATAGTACTGGAAGCCTTAGCTATTGCAATCAGAGAAGAGAACAATATTAAAGGCAAAAAAGAGTTGAAAATATCTTTATTTGCAGATGACATGATGGTATACTTAGAAGACCCAAAGGTATCCATGAAAAAGCTTCTTGAAGTAATAAGTGAATACAGTAAGGTGGCAGGATACAAAATCAATATCCAAAAGTCTATAGCATTTTTATTTATGAACAACAAGTTGAACGAAGCAGAGCTGAAGAAAGGAATCCCTTTCACCATAGCCACAAGATGTATAAGATACCTAGGGATAAACCTAACTAAGAAAGTCAAAGACCTTTATAAAGAAAACTATGAAAATCTTAAAAAAAGGTATTGAAAGTGACATTAAAAAAGTGGAAGGACATTACATGCTCCTGGATTGGAAGAATTAACATAATCAAAATGGCAATTCTACCCAAATTAATCTACATGTTTAATGCAATTCCAATCAAAATACCAGAAATATTCTTCACAGATCTAGAAAAGACAATCATAGAATTTGTCTGGAATCATAAAAGACCTCGTATTGCAAAAGCAATCCTGCACAAGAAGAATGGAATAGGAGGCATATCACTCCCTGATCCCAAGATATACTATAAAGCTGTGGTCATCAAAACAGCATGGTATTGGCATAAAAACAGACAAGTGGACCAATGGAATAGAATAGAGACCCCAGAATTAACCCTCAAAGCTTACAGCCAACTGATCTTTGACAAAGGATATCAGTCAATCCATTGGGAAAAGGAAAACCTCTTTAGTAAATGGTGCTGGAAAAACTGAGTATCCACCTGCAAAAAGATGAAACTGAACCCCCATCTCTCACCATTAACAACAATCAACTCAAAATGGATCAAAGATCTGAACTGTAGACCTCAAACAATAAAACTACTGGTGGAAAATGCTGGGGAAACTCTGGGAGACATTGGAGTAGGCAAAGATTTCCTAAATAAAACTCCCAAAGCACAGGCAATAATCCCTAAAATAGACAAGTGGAACTATATTAGACTAAGAAGTTTCTGCACAGCAAAGGACACAGTATCAAATGTGAACCAACAACCCTCAGAATGGGAAAATATTTTTGTTAAATATGCCTCAGACAAGGGACTGGTAACCAGAATACACAGGGAACTCAAGTGCCTTATGAGAAAAAAAAATGAACGCAATTAAAAGATGGGAAAATGAGCTGAACAAAAATCTCTCTGAGGAAGACATACGGATAGCCAAAAAGAATATGAGGAAATGCTCAACATCCCTCATCATAAGGGAGATGCAGATAAAAACCACAATGAGATACCACCTAACCCCTGTCAGAGTGGCAAAGATTAAGAATATAAAAAACGATAAGTGTTGGCGGGGATGTGGGGAAAAGGGAACCCTCCTACACTGTTGGTGGGAATGTAAACTAGTTCAACCACTGTGGAGAACAATATGGAGGTTCCTCAAAGATCTACAAATAGAACTACCATTTGACCCAGCAATCCCACTTCTGGGTATTTACCCGAAATACAGGAGAACGCTCAGTCAGAAAAGTGCTTGCACATCAATGTTTATTGCAGCATTATTCACAATTGCCAAGACATGGAACCAACCTAAATGTCCACAAACTGATGAATGGATTGGAAAAGTGTGGTATATATACTCTATGGAATACTACTCAGCCATAAAAAAATAACAAGACCTTGGAATTTGATAGAAAGTGGTTAGATATGGAGGATCTATTGCTGAGTGAAGTAAGCCAGGCTATGAAAGAAAGATATTGTATGTATCCACTCAATATATAACGACTACCCGCACTCTATGGTAGAGAGCAAAAAATTGGAGGACATAAAAGCAGTGAAGGTACTTAACAAGAATAGGACAGTGTGGAATGGGGGGGTGAGGAGAAGAGGATAGAGAAAGATAGCAAGAGAACAATAGAGAGGTAAGACGTTAGTGAGAAACAGACGTGGCTTATTACCTGTTGGTGATGACATGTATAGTATTCTCAACTGGATTGGTCTGAGAAGTATTTCATAACGGGTAAAGTCTTTTTACAAGCAAAATGAGAAATAGTGATTGACTGTTTTAAAAAATAATTAGAATAATAACAATAATGATTGGAAAAAACATAGAAAAGATATTGAATGATGAAGTGGGGAGATTAATGTCTCTGTATTGACTGACATGCATGGCATTCCCTTTTGAAAAAGCAATGTAATACACTGTAAAATTATATGTAACCCAATATAATATAAAGAAGATTATTATGATAATAAAAAAAGAAAAAATAGTAATAATAAAAGAATTAGTATTAAGGCACCAGCAGGTGGCATAATGGCTATGTCACTGGACTCCCACATAGTTGACTGCAGTTTGATTCCTGGACCTGATGGTCTAAAACTCATGGTGGGCATGTGTGCATGTATGTACCAAATCCCAAGAGAAGAATGGAAGAGAAGAGGGTGTGGCATAGCCATCTCCTAGGGGGTGATTTCTCGCTTTCTGTCTCTCTGTGTCTCTCTGGCAAGTGCATACATCCTATAACAAAGATCTGACATTAAAAAAGGAAAAAGAAAAATAAATCAATGGTAAATTTTTAGCCTGGACAAATGTATGATGCTATTATTGAAAAAAAGCAAAACAATAAAAAATAAACAACCTGGAACTTGACAATATGTTCAATGTCAAATATTGTATGTGTATCTCCTACTTTGCATAATTACAAGCTGAAAGATGATAAAGAACTATATTGCTTTCCAGAGGGGGTTCCAGATGAGCAAGAGTCTCATGGTTCTCTGCTGAAAGACTATCTACCAAAAACAGGGATATCATTCTCTAGTACCCCTAGCTATGAACAACAATTTTTGTAGAGCAATGAATCAGGCATTTCTGCAGCTGTCTCAGTCCCAAGGAACCTGTGGATTACCAGTAATAAAGAAGTGTATATCTAGATTCCATGCCAAAATTTGATTTCAAGGGACTATTCATACATCCCAGTTGTGTGATTACTGGCAAACTCAACATCCATCCACCCAGTGGATGACACTTCCATCCACCCAGTCACCCGAACCAGAAAATTGAGAGTCATCAGTGTCCCCTCAATAATCAATATACCTCCTTCACTCTACCTCCACTGATATCCTAGTTAGGCTATCATCAGTATTTGCCTGGATCACTACACTAGCCTCTTAAATGGACTTCCTCTATGCAGTCTTGCACTTTAATGCATTCTCCATCCACCACTGTATTCAATGTGCCCTAGGTATACTGTACTTCTGTCAGTTATTAGAAGACGGCAAGATTATTTCCATTCACAACTTTTGTACTCTGTCTAGCCAAGATTGCCTTTTTCCCCCAAGACCTTTTCATAGCTAGGTCCTTGTCATATTGATTTTTGTTACGCTGCTTACTTTAAATACCTGTTAAGGATTTAAATAGGATTTTCTTATATAAATCATTGGGATGAGGCACTGCTTACAATAGGCTTAGGGAAGACTTTCCTGGGAGGAAGACAGTTAAACTGAGACTCTAAAGAATAAGAAGTGTCCTTGATTCCTTTTCTCACTCTCTCTCCACTCTCAAGGAGTAAAATAGAGAGGCAAGACATCTATGGGACACAGATATGGATGATTATCTGTTTATGATAACATATATAGTATCTTCAACTGGACTGGGGGTATGAAGTGTATTCATGTTGAGTAAATTCACTTTACAAGCTGTAGCGATGTATAGTGAGTGAATGTATGAAAGAAATTTAAAAAAAGAATAAGAAGTGTTATGATAATCAGAAGCTAGATCCCATAGGGCTTTTTAGAACATTTTAAGGAATCTGGATTTCATTCAAAGTATAATGAAAGTCATATATATACACATGATCTGATTTGCACTAAAACAAAACAAAAAGCAAACAGATGAAAATCCTCTTCTGTGTGGAGAATAAATTGCAGTGAGGAAAGAATTAAGGCAGGAAGTCCAGTTAGGGGTCTACTACAATGGTCCAATGATGTGTATGCACACAAAATTGCCATTTCATTCCCCAAATCGACTATTCCTATTGTGATTCAAGAATTTAGGGCAAGTTCAAGTGATTATCTCTGAGGTCCCATGCACATGGAAAAAACTTCATGCCACCTCTACGGAATGAGTAAAATAATAACACTTTTGGGACCAGCACAATAGCCTAGTTGCTTAGGGACTGGCTGACTGTGATTTGAGTCTCAGATACAGTATCTTGAAAATCATGCTGGACACATGTGCAGGTGTGCTCAAAATTCTAACAGGATGGAGAAATGGAGAAAGGATTTGTGGCATGACTACGTTCCATTGGTGGAAATTTTCTTCTCTCTGGTAATCACACACATCCTCAGGCAATTAAAATATACATATATTTTGGGACCAGCAGATGGTGTAATGGCTATGTCAATGGACTCCCATGTAGTCAGCTACCGTTTGAGTCCCAGACCCGGTGGCTTAAACTCATGCTAGACGTGTGTGTATGTGTGCCCAAGATCCTGAGAGGAGAATGGAGGAGATGGGATTGTGGTGTGACCATCTCCCCAGGGGGTGATTTCTCGCTTTCTGTCTTTCTCTGTCTTTCTGGTGAGTGCACACACCCTATAGCAAAAAATAAATAAACAAACAAAGTGAAATTCAAATAGACAACAATTGTCACCATTCACCAGCTACATGTCCATCGTGATCCCTTACTAGATAAAGCATTCATCTATACAACTCAAAGCTAAGAATTGTCTATATTTTAGCCCATTTTGTCCTTTCATTTAGGGAGCTGACTTAACTAAGGGGAAAATAGTACTGAAATATGAAAAAAAATGAAACAGTAAATAATATCTGTTGTTATCTCAGTCCAAGAACAGAGAGGTAACATAAGAAAGACAGATCTTTAGTACTGAAAAGCAATTTCCAGCCTGTCTCCACATAGGACCTTCTGGAGGGGCATGGGCATGCATAAGACTACACTTAAATTCAGGCCTCAGGGCTGTAGACTAACATAGTCACATAAGATCACCTAGTCCAATCACCTCATTTAAAGATTGTGGAAATCTGGAACTAAAGTGCTAGAAAGACTAGTATCAGATTACAGAGCAATTAGTTGTATAAAAAATACAGATCAGAAATCCAAACTCACTGATCAATTTTAACATAACACTGAGACAACCAAGTACCATGTGCCATCTATGTCATGCAATAGAAAACATAAAACATACCTTTTATGATATAATGCTGCTGAAAATTGGACGTGAATCTGATTAATACTCCAGATATAACTATCAGTTTACAGGAACTATGGGGGACATGATACGTTAAAATAATACAATGTAGCTTCAATAAGAAAAATCCAGAATATGGCAAACTCTATTGGACAAATAACCCAGGTTGTACAACAAACAAAAATGAAAGAAAAAAAGAGAAAAAGATTAAAGAGATAATTGATAGGAATAGCAACCAAATTCAATGAATGAGCTCTATTTAGGTACTGAGTTAAGCAAATTTTTTAAAAAGTTGTTAGACATTTGGGGAAATTTGATACTAAGAATTTTAATGTGCTACTAATATTGTGCTTATTTTAAGAAGTCCATGTTAAACATACATTCTGAAGTATGTGTAACTAATATGATGTGATGTTTGAAATTTGATTCAGAAGAATACAGTGGAGGATGAGGGATACATGGAGGGATAGAAGAAACAAAATTGGCTATCTACTACTATAACTTTTGAAATCAGATGAAGGGTATATCAAGTAGAGTAACCTATTCTGCTTTTTCTTTCTTTCTTTTTTTTTTTTTTTTTTTTGAGAGGTTTTTGCTATAAGGCACATGCGCTCACCAGACAGACAGAGAGAGATGGAGAGATAGAAAGCAAGAAATCACCCCCCAGGGGGATGACCATGCCGCAATCCCTTCTCCTTCATTCTCCTCTTCGGATCTTGGGCACGCACGCACAGGCGCCCAGTGTGAGTTTTAAGCCACCGGGTCCGGGACGCGAACCGTGGTCGACTACGTGGGAGTCCAGCGACATAGTCATTACTCTAACTGCTGGTCCCCCTATTCTGCTTTTTCAAGATAAAAGTTCAGACTTAAAGACTTAAAAATGTATAGTCAGTGAAGTCAATATCCATTCCACATGGAGGGGAGGAAAAAAAAAAAAAACTTCAATAAGTAAGAATAGCATCATGGGAATGTTTGGAGAATAAGGCCTGAACTACATCACCTGTTCACCATCTCCAGGCACAGTAACTAGGGTGCTAATGTTTCAACACAAATCTTAATACTGCAAATGTAACACAGCAGATGTTTATAAGAAAGGAGAGCCTCCTCCTGGATCAAGGTGTCAAAGCCCTAATTCTTTTTCATTTAATATATTTTATTTTATATTAATTTCTTTTATACATTCAGTCATTATACATCACTTAGCTTGTAAAGTGAATTTTCCAACATGAATACATTTTACAACAGTCCAGTTGGACACACTATACACGCTATCATCAACAGATAATAATGCATTAGCATGCCCATAAAAGGTCTTGTCTCTATTTTTCTCCTTACTATCTTTCCTCAGATTCTCCTCCTTCTCCAAACCTCTTCCTACACTGTATCCAGTATCTATAAGCATTTTCTATGTTTCTATAGCCTCTAATCTTTCAGTCACAGTCCTCACTTTTTATACAATTTTTATTGTTTTATATTACATTTAATCACATATATCTTTACAGTGTATAACATTTTTTTCCAGCATGATTACCATGAATATCACTCAAGGCAAAGGTATTAAAATCCACATCATCATCATCAAATAGCTTTTTCATTTTTTTAGATAATTATTATCATTTATTCTCACTATTATTTTTAAAACATTCAACCACTATACATCATTTGGCTTTTAAAGAGATCAATTCAGGAGAGAATATTATAAATGTTATCATCAACAGGTAATAAACCAATTCTGTACCCCACAAATGCAATAAATCTTACATATTTGACCACTTTCTATTAAATGCCAGGGTCTTGTTTTTTATAGCCAAATAGTAATCCATAGAGTACATGGGCCACACTGTTTCACTCCATTCATCTGTTTGTGGACATTTGAGTTGCTTCCATGTCTTAGCAATTGTAAATAATACTTCAATAAACATTGATGTGCAAGCACTTTTCTGACTGAGTGTTCTCCTGTCCTTTGGGTAGATACCCAGAAGTGGGATTGCTGGATCAAATGGTAGTTCTATTTGTAGATCTTTGAAGAACCTCCATATTGTTTTCCATGGTGACTGAATCAATTTAAATTTCCACCAACAGTGTAGGAGAGTTCCCCTTTCACCACAACAAGGCCAACACTTAGCACTTTTTGTATTTTTAATCTTCGCCATACTGACAGGGGTTAGGTAATATCTCTTAGTGGTTTTAATCCACATCACCCTTATGATGAGGGATGTTGAGCGTTTCTTCATATGCTTTATGGCTGTGCATATGTCTTCCTTAGATTTTTTTTGTTCAGCTCATTTTCCCATCTTTTAACTAGGTTAATCTATTTTTTTCCTGGTATGCTGCTTGAGTTCCCTGTGTATTCTGGTTATCAGTCCCTTATCTGAGGCATATTTTGCAAAAATATTCTTCCATTATGAGGGTGGTTGATTCACACTAATTTCTGTGTCCTTTGCTGTGCAGAAATCTCTTAATTAATATGAGTCTATTTTAGGGATTATTGCCTGTTCTTCGGGAGTCTTGCTTAAGAAGTCATTGCTTACCCCAATGTCTCCCAGAGTTTCCCCAGTGTTTTCCACCAGTAGTTTTATAGTTTGAGGTCTTAGATTCAGATCTTTGATACATTTAGAGTTGATTTTTATTAATAGTGTAAGATGGGGATTCAGTTTCATCTTTCTCCAGGTGGATACTCAGTTTTTCCAGCACCATTTGCTAAAGAGGTTTTCCTTTTCCCAATGTATTGACTGGTAACCTTTTCATAAATCAGTTGGCTGTAAGCTCTGGGGTATATTTCTGGGGTCTCTATTCAATTCCTTTCGTCCACCTGTCTGTTTCTGTGCCAATATCATGCTGTTTTGATTATCACAGTTTTATAGAATATTTGAAGTCAGGTAGTGTTATTCCATTCACTCTACTCTTCTTGTGCAGGATTGTTTTGGCAATATGGGGTCTTTTATGATTCTAGACAAATTCTACAATTGACTTTTCTAGATCTCTGAAGAATGTCTCTGGTATTTGGATCAGAATAATCTTAAATATTTAGATTAATTTAGGTAGAAATGTCATTTTGATTATATTAATTCTTGAAATCTAGGAACATGGGATGTCCTTCCACTTCTTTGTGTCTTTTTCAATATTTTTTCCTTTTTGTTATTTTCATAGTTTTTTTGATAAAGGTCTTTGATTCATTTCTTCATATCTACTTCATTCACCTTGTTGTTCGTATATAGAAATGCTATTGATTGTTGGGTGTTGATTTTGTATCCTGACACTTTACTGTATTCATTTATTACTTCCAGAATTTTTTTTCATGGAATCCTTTGGGTCTTCTAAGCAAACTATCATGTCATCTGGAAATATATTTTCAACTCTGCCTATTTGAATGCCTTTATTATTCTATTTTCTGATCACATTGGCTAAGTCTTCCAGCACTATATTAAGAATCAGTGGAGAATGGGCAGCCTTGTCTAGTACCAGTTTTCAGCAGGAAAGGTTTCAGCTTTTCCCCATTCAGCATGTTAGCTATACATTTTTCATATATTGCTTTTATTGTGTTGAGAAATGACCCTTCTATACCAATTTTGCTGAAAGTATTAATCGTGAAAGGATGTTGTATTTTATCAAATGCTTTCTCTGCATCAATTGAAATGATCATATTTTTTTTTCTTTCACTTAATATGGTGTATTATATTTATGATCTTGCATATGTTGAATCACACTGGCATTTCTGGAATAAAGCCTACCTCATCGTGGTGTATAATCTTTTTTTATATGTTATTGGATACGTTTTGCTAGTATGTTGTTGAGAATTTTTGCATCTATATTCATCAGAGATGTTGGTCTGCAGTTTTCCTTTTTTGTCATGTCTTTATCTGTTTTGGCAATGAGGATGATGGAGGCTTCATAAAATGAATTTGGAAGGTTTTCTTCCTTTTGAAACTTTAAAAATAATTTTAGTAGAATAGGGGTTAACTCTTATTTAAGAGTTGTAGAATTCAGAAGTGAAGCCATCAGGGCTTTTCTCTGTTGGGAGGTTGTTTATTACTGATTCAATATCATGGCTTGTTATGGATCTATTCAGGTTTTCTATATACTTCTGATTCAGTCTTGGAAGATTGCACGCATCCAGGAATTTGTCAATATCTTCCACGTTCTCTTGTTTGTTGGCATATAGTCACTCATAGTATGCTCTAATGATGTTTTGTATTTCTTTGTGTCTGTTGTAGTATTGCCTGTTTCATTACATATTAGATTTATCTGGTTACTTTCTATTATAGTTTTTTATCATTTTAACTAATGGTGTGTTGATCTTGTCAATCTTTTTTAAAAAAACAGGTTTTTCTTTCATTTATTTTCTGTATAGTTCAGTTATTTTCTATTTCATTTATTTCTGCTTGAATCTTTTTTACTTATTTTTCCCTGGCATATATTTTGTTGTTGTTGTTTTTTCAATTCCTTGAGGCATGATGTTAGGTTGTCAATATGCCACCTTTCCATATTTTTATGCACAGTAATTTTTATAAATTTCCCTCTTATAACTGCTTTTGTGGTGTCCCATAGATTATGGAAACTCATGTACTCATCATCACTTGTTTCCATACATTTTTTTTTGAGAGTTTTTTTCTTATTGGGCGTGTGCGCTCACCACAAGGACAGAGAGAGACAGAGAGATAGAAAGCGATAAATCACCCCCTAGAAGAGATGGCCACACTGCAATCCCTTCTCCTCCATTCTCCTCTCAGGATCTTGGGCACACACGCATATGCGCCTGGCGTGAGTTTAAGCCACTGGGTCCGGGACTCGAACCTCGGTCGACTACGTGAGAGTCCAGCGACATAGCCATTATGCTAACTGCTGATTTCTCCATAAATTTTTTAACGTAAGTCTTAATTCTTTGGTAGTTAAGAAGTCATTCAGAAATAGATTATTTAATTTCCATGCATTTATATATTTTTGAGAATATTTCTTGAAATTAATATTGAGTTATTTCCATCATGGTCTGAGAAGATGCTGGATATACTTTCTATGCCTTTGAATATGTAATGGCTTGGTATGTGTCCTATCATTTGGTCAATTTTTGGAAAGGGTCCATGCTGAGATGAGAAAAATGTATATTTGTGGTCTTAGAATGGAAAGTTCTATAGATTTCTGGGCTTCCATTTGATTTATATTATCATTTAGATCCTGCATCTCTCTATGCTTATTTTTTTTCTAGAATATCTGTCTAGAGAAGACAATGGGGTGTTGAGATACCAACATATATAGTACTGTAGCCTATCTCTCCTTTTAGCTCCCACAATCTTTCCTTAATGTGTTTAGATGCTCCTGAGTTGGATGCATAAGTGTTATGTCTTCTTGATGAATTTCTCCATTTACTACTATATAATGCCCTTCTTTGTCTCTTTTTACAGTCTTTGTCTTAAAGCCTATTTTGTCTTAAATTAGTATCGCAACTCCAGTCCTTGCATGGAATATCTTTAACATTTAGTTTATGTTGTCTTTATTCATAAGGTGCATTTCTCATAGGCAACAGATGAAGGGTTTCTGTTTTACCATACATTCAGCTGGTCTGTGTCTCTTGATTGGAAGATTTATTCCATTAACATTCAATGTTATTATTGATATTTCCAGACATGTTCCTATCAGTAAGTGAGCCATTTTCTGTGTTGTTTTTTTGTTCTCTTATATCCATTTGTCTGACTTTTTACTTTTCCTGGTATAGCACTCCCTTCTGAACCTCTTGAAGAGCTGGTCTGGAGTTGGTAAATTCTTTCAGGTTTTGTTTACCTGAGAATGTTTTTCTCTTCTTTTCCAATAGGAAGGATAATCCTGCTGGGTACAATATTTTTGGTTTTAATTGTTTTTTTTTAATTTAACACTTTGAATATATCTCTCCATTCTTTTCTTCCCTGCATTGTTTCTGATGAGAGGTCCGATGTTAGCCTAATAGGATCACATTTGTAAGTAACTTGATGTTTTCCTCTTGCCAATTTTAGTATCTTGTCTTTGTCTGTGGTTTTGGTCAATCTGGCTATGATGTGTCTTAGAGAGGATCTTCTTTGGTTGATTATATTTGAGGTCCTACATATTTCTTGGATCTGGATATTTGAATGTCTCTCTAAGTTTGGAAATTTTTCTTCTAGGTTTTCATGGAATAAATTTTCAGTACTGTTATTATTTTCTTCCTCTTCTGGGATAACAGTTATCTGGAAGAGTGGGACTACATTAGGCTAGAAAGCTTCTGAATAGCGAAAGAATAACTAGAATGAAAAGACAACTCTCAGCGTGGGGAATATATTTGCAAACTACACTTCAGATAATGGACTGACAACCAGAATGTACAAGGAACTCAAGCAGCTTACTCACAAAAACTCAATCAATCCAATTAAAATATGGGAAAATGAGCTGAAGAGATAACTCCAAGAAAGACATATGCCAAAAAGTATATGAAAACATGCTCAACATCTCTTATCATACGGGAAATGCAAATCAAAACACATTGGAATACCACTTAACCCGTTACAATGGCTAAGATTAAAAGAATGATAAGTGCTAACAGGTCTATGGTTAAAAGATAACTACTACACTCTTGGTGAAAATGTAAATAAATACACCACTGTGCAGAATGATATGGAGATTCCTCAGAAACCTACAAGTAGAACTATCATACAACCCACTAATTCCACTCTTAGGTACTTACCAAAAGGATAAGAAATGCCCTAGTCAGGAAAACACTTGCACATTGATTTTTATTACAGCATTACTTATATTTGCTAGGACATAGAATCAACCAAGATGTTCTAAAATAGATGGGTGGAATGAAAAAATGTGGCACATGTACTCTATGGAATACTACTCAGCCATAAAAAACAATGAGAGCCTGACATTTGATGCAACATGGACGAATATGGAAAAATCAATGATGAGTGAAGCAAGCCAGACTATGAAAGACAGAGTTTATACATCCCCATTCAATATATACCAAATGACTGTGTTCTAAAGCAAAAACTAAAAGATTGAAAGTTATAATAGCAGGGAGGGCGACTAATAATACTTGAGAGAGTAAAGGAGGGGTAATAGCATGTGGGCAATAGGGGAGAAAGAGTGGGGAACAGGAAAGAAACCCAAGCAATACATTTAATTGACACAAAAATGGAAAGTTTTTGCTGATGATAATGTATATGGTAATGTCATTGTCAGGGCTGAAATGCATTGTATTTGTGCTAGGAAAAACCATGTTGTAAACAATAAAGATGTATGGTGAATAAATGTAAATAATAAATATATATTTAAAAAAAAACAAACAGAACTTCTAGAGATGAAGACTACAATGCAGGAGATCAAAATCTCCCTTGAAGTTAATAGCAGATTAGTCCATGCAAAAGACAGAATTGCTGATCTGGAAGACAAAACATTTGACCTAGGTAAAATCACTAAAAATAATTTATTAAAAAATGAAGAAGACATATGGGAAATACAAGACACCCTTAAACACCCAAATATCAGAATAATAGTTACTACAGAAGGTGAAAAATCAGAAAGGGAATAGAAGATCTCTTCCCTGAAATATTTACAGAAAACTTTCCAAATTAGAGAAACATTCAGATATCCAGACCCTAGAAATACAAAGGGTCCCAAATAGAATCAATATAAAAAGATCCTCTATATGCAACATGATAGCCAGAATGGTAAAAATTACAAAGAAATGATTATACAAATGGCGAGAGAGAAGTGTCAAGTCACTTACAAATGTTACCTTATTAGGCTAACATAAGACCTCTCAAATAAAAGAATGCTGGCAAGAAAATAATGGAAATACATATTCAAAACACTAAAAGAAAAACAATTTAAACCAAGAACATTAAACCTGTAAGATTACCCATCAAATGGGAAGAAAAGATAAATTCTCAGAATAACAAAACCTGAAAGAATTCACCAACACTAGACTAGTTCTTCTACAAGTGCTGAAGAAAATACTATACCAGGGAAACTAAAGAAAGACAAATGGAAATAAGAGAACAACAACAACAACAACAAAAAATGGCTACAAAATGGCAGAGACCAGTCAGAGATATCTATAATAATGTTTTAAAGTTAATGGATTAAATTCTTCAGTCAAAAGACACAGGTGGGGTTAATGGATTTAAAAAAAAAACCCTCTATTTCTTGCCTATAGAAAACACACTTCATGGATAAAGACATACGTAGACTAAAAGTAAAGGGATGGGAAAAGGTATTTTATACAAATTGAAACTACAACAAGGTGGAGTTGTGATACTGATTTTAGATTAAATAGGCTTTAAGACAAAAAATGTAAGATACAAAAAGGACATTATATTATACTAAAAGGGCTAACCTCAAAGAACATATAAAAATATAAATATATATACATCCAACTCAGGAGCACTAAAATATGTGAAGGAAAGACTGCTATACATAAAAGGAGAGACAGACTCCAACATACTAATTGTTGGGGATCTCAACATGCCACTACCTCTTTTGGATCAATCATTTAGGAAAAAATAGTAAGCATAGGTATACAGGTTCTGAACAATACCATAAATGAAATGGATTTGACAGACATCTATAGAACCCACCACACAACAACCACAAAATATATATTTTATTCACTCCCACATGGAACCTTTTTGAATACTGACGACATGACAGGGCACAAAACAAGCCTTTACATATTCAATTATATCCAGCAACTTCTTCTATCATGATGTAATTAAACTTGATATTAGCTTCAGAAAGAACCTTCGAGTCTTTCCCACTACACAAGATGGCAGGTGAAAAAACTGCAAAGCAGGATACTAAGGAGAAGAAACCTGAAGCCAAGAAGGCTGATGCCAGTGGCAAGGTTAAAAAGATGACCCCAAGGCTAAAAAGCCCAAAAAGGGGAAGCCCCATTGCAGTCGAAATCCCATCCTAGTCTGGGGCATTGGAAGATACTCCCAGTCTGCCATGTATTCCAGAAAGGCCATGTACAAGAGGAAATACTCGGCCACTAAATCCAGGATCAAAAAGAAAAAGAAGGAGAAGGTTCTTGCGACTCACAAAACCAGCTGGTGGAGACAAGGATGGTGGTACCTGGGTGGTTAAACTGTGCAAAATGCCTAGGTATTATTCTACTGAAAATGTGCCTTGAAAGCTGTTGAGCCATGGCAAAAACCCCTTCAATCAACATGTGAGAAAGCTGTGAGCTAGCATCACTCTTGGGACCATTCTGATCATCCTCACTGGACACAACAGAGGCAAGAAAGTGGTTTTCCTGAAACAGCTGAGCAGTGGCTTGCTACTTGTAACTGGACTGCTGGTTCTTGATCGAGTTCCACTGCATAGAACACACCAGAAATTTGTCATTGCTCCCTCCATGAAAATTGATAGCAAAGTAAAAATCCCAAAGCACCTTATTGATGCTTACTTCAAGAAAAAGAAACTGCAGAAGCCCAGACACCAGGAAGGTGAGATCTTTGACACAGAGAAGGAGAAATACGAGATTTCAGAGCAGCACAAGATTGATCTGAAAGCTGTGGAATCAAAAATTTTACCAAAAATCAAAGCTGTTCCTCAGCTCCAGGGCTACCTGTGATCCGTGTTTGCCCTTACAAATGGAGTTTATCCTCACAAATTGGTGTTCTAAATTTTTTGCCAAGAACCTAATTAAATAACTGATCATATATATATATATATATATATACATATATGTATATATGTATATATATATATATAATAACTTTCAAAAATACAGAAACATATGGAAATTAAACAATCTACTCCCGAATGACTTCAAAAACACTGAAGAAATTAAGACTGACATGTAAAGATTCATTGAAATCAATGACAATGAGTACACAAATTTTCATAACCTATGGGACATATAAAAGTAGCCATAAAAGGAAAGTTCATAGCAATTAATGAGCATAAGAAAAAGATGGAAAGAGGCATGTAGACAACCTAACAGCACACTTCAGGGAAGTGGAAAGACAACGAAAAACAAAAACAGAAACAAAAACAAAAACAAGGGGCCAGCAGGAGGTGAGGTGGTTAAAGGTTCTGGACTCCAACATGACGGATTGTGGTGATTTGAGTCTCAGACCTGAAGGCTTACTTTCTCATTCTCCCCCTCCTCCTCCCCTCTCACTCTGTCCCTTTCTGGTCCGATTAACACAATAAAGAAAGAAATAGAGTTAAATAAAAATGTTTAAAAATCACAAAAATGAAAATGACAGGAAAAGGAAATCATAAATATTCTAGCAGAAGTAAGTGAAATAATGTAAAAATCAAACTATACATGAAATAAATTAAACCAGAAGCTGGTTCTTCAAGAAGATAAGCATAATTGATACACTGTTAGCTAAACTAATTAAGAAGAACAGAGAAATGAACTAGATAAATTAAATCAGCATGACAGGCAATATTACAACACACATATGAGAAATGGAAAACATCATTAGAAAATACTGTGAGCAACTATACACCAAAAACAAAATACACTGATTGAGGTGGACAAATTTCTGAACCAAGATTGAATCAAGAAGATATCAAAAGCCAAAACAGATACATAACAAGCAATGAGATTGAATCAGTAATAATATCCCAACAAAGAAAAGCCCAGATCGCAGTGACGTCACTTCTGATTTATACAAAACTTTTAAAGAAGAGCTAATCTCTACTCTACTCAAACTATTTCTAACAATTCAAAAGGTAGTAATCTTCCCAAATTCATTATATAAAGCCTCCATCACCTTCACCTCCAAAACAAACAAGGACTTAGTTGAAAAGGAAAACACAGACCAACATCCCTGATTAATTTAGGTGTAAAAATTGTGAATATGATACTAGCAAATTTTATTCAATGATGCGTAAAAAACATTATACACCACATAAGCTTTTTTTCCGGGATACAAAGGAAGTTCAACATATGCAAAACCACAAATAACTATACCATATTAACAGAAAGAAAGATAAAAGCCATATGATCATATTGATTGATATAGAAAAGCATTAGATACAAGAAAACATCCCTTCTTGATCGCAAAATCAGCAGAGAAGGGACATTTCTCAACACAATAAAAGCTATATGTGAAAAACCCATAGTTAACATCATATTGAATGGGAAAAAGCTGAAAGACTTTCTACTAAAAACAAGACAAGGCTGCCTGGTTTCTGGCTCCCTATCGATATAGTACTGGAAGTGCTAGATAATGCAATCAAACAAAAGAATAACATAAAAGGCATTCAAATAGAGAAAGAAGAAATGAAATTATTTCTATTTGTAGATGACTTGATTATATAGATAGAAAACCCAAAGGAATAAAAAAAAATACTCCTAGAAGTGGTGAATACAGAAAAGTGGCAGGATAGAAAGTATTAAAAAGACAATTTATACACAAATGAGCAAATGAAGTCGAATTGAAGAAAGCAATCCCATTTATATTAAGAAAATGTGTAAGATACCCAAGAATAACTCTAACCAAAGAAGTCAAAGGCCAATACAAAAAAAAAAAAAACTAAAAAAATTAAAACAAAGTTGAAAATGACACAAAAAGTGGAAAGACATCTCATATTCCTAAATTGGAAGAATTAATATAATTAAAATGTCAATTGTACCCAAATTAATCTTCATATTTAATGTGATCCCAAACAAATCACTAGAGATATTATTCACGAATTGAGAAAAACACAATCATAGAATTTGTATGGATTCATAAATGATCCCGTATTGCTAAAGCAATCCTGCTCAAGAAGAGTGGAGTAAGAGGCATGTCACTCTTTGGGACCAGCAGTTAGTGTAATGGCTGTGTCACTGGACTCCCATGTAGTCAGCTGCAGTTTGAGTCCCGGACCCGGTGGATTAAACTCACACTGGGTGCATGTGCGTGCGTGCCCAAGATCCCAAGAGGAGAATGGAGGAGAAGGGATTGCGGCATGGCGATCCCCTCTGGGGGGTGATTTCTCACTTTCTGTCTATCTCTCTGTCTCTCTGGTGAGTGCATGTGCCCTATAACAATAACCTCTCCAAAAAAAAAAAAAAGGAGGCATGTCACTCTCTGACCACATAATATATTACATAGCTGTGGTATTCAAAACAGCATGAGATCTGGAGACCGGTTCAAGCCAGCAGCAGTGCTGAATACCAGGCTGCCTGTGGCTGCAGGCCCTAACAGCTGGGAGCTGTCGGTCATCCCTTCCCCTACTTGTCTCTGGACTTTAGCTTGGTTTCTTGGAACTTTAAGATAAATTTAGACCCCTCCCCACCCATCTGGAGGCCAGTTCAAGCCAGCGGCAGTGCCAGACACCAGGCTGCCTGTGGCTGCAGGCCCTAACAGCTGGGACCCATTGCTCATCCTCCGCTCCTTCCCCACTTCCCTTTGGACTCTCAGAGTTTCAGTGGTTTGAACAGTGCATGGCATGCAATGCGCAATTTTTTCTTTGCTCTTTGAGTGAAGCTTATCAGATCAGTGGGAGGCTCACCACTCCTTAGAAACAGGGAGGACTTTGGGTCACCCAGGACCAGTAACAACAGTACATGGTACTGGTGAGCAACAGGTAGGCAGACTGGAATAGAAATCACCAGTTTTTTAAACCTGCACACCACATGACTAGGAACAATCACAGAGGCTCAAGAAACATGAGCAACTAATAAAAGGCCTCTCCCTGAAGGGAAATCATCAAGCCCACATCATCCACAGTTAATACAATGGACATTGTGGACATATCGGATAAGGAATTCAGAATACTTGTAGTGACCAAACTAACTGAGATGGAAGAGAAAAAAGACAATGAGCTCCAGGAGATGAGGAAGTCCTTTCATGATTTGAAAGAAGAAATAGACACCTTAAACAAGAACCAGATGGAACTTCTAGGGTTGAAGAATGTGATACAGGAAATCAAAACCTCCCTTGAAAGTATTAAAAGTATATTAGATCAGGCAGAAGATTGAATCTCGAATGTAGAAGACAAAATATCTGTCCTAGAAAAAAGTATTGATGATTGAGAAAACAACCAAGGAAAACGAGGATAATATATGATACAAGGATAATATATGATAATATATGACATAATAATACGGGATACCATCAAGTGCCCCAACGTCTGGATAATTGGTATCCCAGAAGAGGAAGAAAATAATAAGGGCATTGATAATTTATTCCATAAAATCCTGGAAAACTTTCCAAACCTAGAAAAGCATTCAAATATACAGACCCAAGAAATACATAGGACCCCAAGTAGAATCAACCCAAGAAGATCCTCTCCAAGGCACATCATAGCCAGATTGGGAAAAACAACAAAGACAAGGTACTAAAGTTGGCAAGAGGGAAACATCAAGTTGCTTACAAAGGTCACCCCATCAGGCTAAAATCTGACCTCTCAGTGGAAACAATGCAGGCAAGGAAAGAATGGGGAAATATAGTCAAAGTGTTGAATGAAAAACAATTTTGACCAAGAATAGTACACCCAGAAGATTATCTTTCATATGAGAAAAAAAAAGATAAACACATTCTCAGATAAATAAAATCTGAAGGAATTTACCAACTCCAGACCAGCTCTCCAAGAGGTTCTGAAGGGAGTGCTATACCAGGAAAACTAAAAAGTCAGATGGACAGTTATAAGAGAACAAACAGCAACCAAGAAAATGGCTCATTAATGATAAGAACAGGTCCAGAAATATTGATACTAACACTGAATGTCAATGGATTAAATTCTCCAATTAAGAGACACAACTGGCTGAATGGATAAGAAAAAGGAAACCCTCTATCCATTGCCTAAAAGAAACTCACCTTATGGATAAAGCCAGACATACACTAAAAGTAAAGGGCTGGAAAAAGATATCCCATGCAAATGGAAATCAAAAAAGGGCTGGAATAGCGATAATGATTTCAGACAAAATAGACTTCAAGTCAAAGACTGTAAGAAGAAACAAAGAATGACATTACATAATAGTAAATGTGTTAATCCAGCAAGAAGACATAATGCTTATAAATTTCTATGCACCCTACTGAGGAGCACCTAAATATGTGAAGGAAAGACTACTGGAGCTAAAAGGAGAGATAGGGAGAAACACTATAATTGTTGGAGATCTCAACAACCCATTATCTCCTTTAGACAGATCCTCTTGGCAGAAAATAAATAAAGAGATACAGGACCTATATGATACTATAAATCAAATGGGATTGATAGATATCTATAGAACTTTCCACCCTAAGTCCACAACGTATACATTTTTCTCACCCTGGCATGGAACCTATTCGAAGATTGACCATATGCTAGGACACAAATCAAGCCTTTACAGATTCAAAGGCATAGAAATTATATCCCACATCTTCTCTGACCATGATGGAATTAAACTCAAGATTAATGTCAAGAAACATTAACCCTTAAAAATAAACAAACACATGGAAACTGAACAACCTACTTCTGAATGACTTCTTAACTACTAAAGAAATTAAGTCTGAAATAAAAAAATATGGAAATGAATGATAATGAGTACACAAGTGTTCATAATCTATGTGACACATCAAAAGCAATCATAAGAGAGAAATTCATAGCAATAAGTGTGCACAGGAAAAGGATAGAAAGATGGCAAAAAGATAACCTAACATCATGCCTCAGGGAATTGGAAAGACAAACAAACAAACAAAATGCTAGGCAAAAAGAAATGATAAAGGTTCGATCAGAAATAAATTAAGTAGAAAATGAAAAAAACATACAGAAAATAAATCAAAGCAAAAGCTTGTTCTTTGAAAAGATGAACAAGATCAACATACCATTGGCTAGACTGACAAAGAAGAAAGAAAGAAACCAAATAAATCAAATACGTGATGGAACAGGCAATATTACAACAGACATAGTAGAAATACAAAATATCATTAGAGGATACTATGAGGGACTATATACCAACAAACAAGATAACTTGGAGGAGATGAACAAATTTCTGGATGCATATAACCTACCAAGATTGAATGTGGAAGACATAGAAAACCTGAATAGATCCATAACAAGCCAGGAGATTGAATCAGTAATAAACACTCTCCCAACAAAGAAAAGCCCAGGTCCAGATGGCTACACTTCTGAATTCTACAAAACTTTAAAGGAAGAATTAATCCCTATCCTACTCAAATTATTTCTAAATATTCAAAAGGAGGGAAACCTTTCAAGTTCATTTTATAAAGCCTCCATCATCCTCATTCCCAAAACAGATAAGGATATGAAAAAAAAAAGGAAAAGTACAGACCAATATCATTGATGAATACAGATGCAAAAATTTTTAACAAGATACTCACAAATCATATCCAACAATATATAACAAAGATTATTCATTATGACCAGGTAGGCTTTATCCCAGGGATGCAAGGGTGGTTCAACACATGCAAGACCATAAATGTAATACACCACATTAACATAAAGAAAGGTAAAAACCATAGGATCATTTCAATTGATGCAGAGAAAGCATTTGATAAAATACAATATCCTTTCATGATTAAGATTCCCAATTAGATCACTATAGAAGGGTCATTTCTCAACACAATAAAAGCCATCTATGAAAAACCCACAACTAACATTATACTGAATGGGGAAAAGCTAAAAGCTTTTCCACTAAAAATTTGTACTAGGCAAGGCTGCCCACTTTCTTCAAAGCTCTTTAATATAGTGTTGGAAGACTTAGCTAATGCAATCAGAAAAGAGAACAATATAAAAGGCATTCGAATAGGCAAAGGAGTGTTGAAAATATCTTTATTCACAGATGACATGATGATATACTTACAAGACCCAAAGGTCTTCATGAAAAAACTTCTTGAAGTAATAAGTGAATACAGCAAAGTGGCAGGATGCAAAATCAACATCCAAAAACTATAGCATTTCTATATATGAACAACAAGTTGAATGAACTAGAGCTGAAGAAAGGAATCCCTTTCAGTGTAGCCACAAGACATATAAGATACCTAGGGATAAACCTAACTAAGGAAGTAAAAGACCTTTATAAAAAAAAAAAAAAAACTATGAACATTTTAAAAAAGATTTTGAAAGTGACATAAAAAAAAATAGAAGGACATCCCATGTTCCTGGATTGGAAGAATTAACATAAACAAAATGACAATTATACCAAAATTAATCTACACATTTAATACAATTCCAATCAAAATACCAGAAATGTTTTTCACAGATCTAGAAAAGACAGTCATAGAATTTGTCTGGAATCATAAAAGACCTTGTATTGCCAAAGCAATCTTGCACAAGAAGAGTGGAGTGGGAGGCATATCACTCCCTGATCCCAAGATATACTATAAAGCTGGTCATCAAAACAGCATGGTTTTGGCACAAAAATAGACATGTGGACCAATGGTATAGAATAGAGACCTGAGAAATAATCCCCAAAACTTACAGTCAAATGATTTTTGATAAATGTTATCAGTCAAGCCATTGGGAAAAGGAAAACCTCTTTAGTAAATGGGACTGGAAAATCTGGATATCCACTTGCAGAAAGATGAAACTGAACCCCCATCTTTCACCCTTAACAAAAGTCAACTCAAAATGGATCAAAGATCTGACCCTAAGACCTCAAACAATAAAACTACTGGTGGAAAATGCTGTGGAAACTCTGGGAGACATCGGGGTAAGCAACGACTTCTTAAGAAAGACTCCCAAAGAACAGGCAATAATCCCTAAAATAGGCAAGTGGAACTATGTCAGAATAAGAAGTTTCTGCACAGCAAAGGACACAGTAATGAGTGTGAATCGACAACCCTTAGAATGGGAGAATGTTTTTGTAAAATATGCCTCAGACAAAGGACTGATAACCAGAATATACAGGGAACTCAAGCACCTTATGTGAAAATAAAAATGATTAACCCAATTAAAAGATAGGAAAATGAGCTGAACAAAAATTTCTATAAGAAGACATACTAACAGAAAAAAAAGCATATGAGGAAATGCTCAGCATCCCTTATCATAAGGGAGATGCAGACAAAAACCTCAATGAGATACCACCTAAACCATGTCAGAATGGAAAAGATTAAAAATATAAAAATTGATAAGTGTTGGTGGGGATGTGGTGAAAAGGGATCTCTCCTACACTGTTGGTGGGAATGTAAACTGATTCAGCCACTATGTAGAACAATATGGAGGTTCCTCAAAGATCTACAAATAGAACTACCATTTGAACCAGCAATCCCACTTCTGGGTATCTACCCAAAGGACAGGAGAACACTCAGTCAGAAACGTGCTTGCATGTCATTATTAATTGCAGCATTATTAATGATTGCCAAGAGATGGAACCAACCCAAATATCCCCAAACAGATGAATGGATTGAAAAAGTGTGGCACATATATTCTATAAAATACTACTCAGCCAAAAAAAAAAAAAAAAAAAAAAAAAAAAAAAAAAAAAGACCCTGGCATTTGATAGAAAGTCGTTGGATATGGAGGCTCTATTGTTGAGTGAACTAATGAAGTATGTATCCACTTAATATATTCCTACTATCAACACTCTGTGGTAGAGATTGAAATATTGGAGGGCACAAAAAAAGTGAAAATAGTTAATGATGATAAGAGAGTGTGGAATGGGGTGGGAGAAGAGAAGAGTATAGAGAAAGATAGCAAGAGAATAAATATAGAGGCAAGAAATTAGTGGGACACAGATACAATGACGGGGCCATGCAGGCAACACAAGCTGGTAAGGATACTGCCTCCCATTCTGGAAGGCAAGGCCTGGACTGGGAAGAAACTGAGGCAAGGCCCAGTTTATGAGTTCTCCCTTGTGTCCTTAAACTGGCTGGTATTCAATTTCTCTGCCATGAGTTTTACTGTTATTATGGTACCCTGTAAGGATAAAACATCACCCCCAACCATTACTAAAGCCAATTAGTGACCTTGTAAGAATGTGGTTACCTAAGACTGACAGGAGAACCAGGAAGTTTAAGACTCTCCCACCTGTCTATTTTTAAGCCAAAATTAACATATAGATTAAGTTAGTATAAACCAAATTAGCATTAGAAGCATATGTAGACTAAGTTAGTTTAAGGCTAGTTTTATATAAATAGCCCTTGTTAAAGTTACAGGCCAAAGTTAACTCATGCTAGGCAAAGTCAGCACATTCACCACATAACAAAGACTCAGAGATAAAACAAAAGAACTCACTAATTGACAAACTCAGCAAACAAAATGCAAAAACCCACAGGTTTTTAAAAGGAAAAAGCCTGGCTGGGACAACAGGATAAACAAACCTGAGGGCTCCAGAGAAAGATTAACTTAGCTGGGAGCTCTTATCTAAAGCAACAGGTAGCTTTCAACAACAAAGAGTTTCTCATCTATGTGCTGTTGACTATGAAAAACTGCTAATAAAACATCCTGTGTTGTCTCCTGAGCTACAAGATCATCTTCCTTTCCCATATAAGATCATAGACTTACCTATTGTTGTAATGTATGAATGGTCCATATATTAACTGTGTCTTTACTTAGCAAGACAAGATTTCTATTTAGGTCTTTGCAACCAGCAATGTTATCCGCCTGGCCCAGGACTAAAGTTACCAAACATCCTGCAAGCCCCCTCTTCTGAAGATCCTTCTCAGTAATCAAGATCTAAGAAGAAGATACAACAGATAAATGGACTTCCACATCCTGAGAACTGTGATTGATTTTTAACTAATCTGACAACACAAACAGCATGTTTTATAATTATTGTTTCCATGCTTTGTATACCCTGTTCCTTAGAGTGGGTTTTTTACTACCCCTCACCCCTTTACTTCCTAAACCTCCCTCAATAAATACGCGTGTCTTATTAGCCATGGCACTGCAGCCTGGAGCTGGCTCTGGCTGTGGCCGGCTGAGAACATGCAAAAGGGCAATGAGGTCTCAGTCCAATTTTTTGTTCCTGATCACCCGTGTCGCCTTCCTGTGTACGAGCCACCCACCGCTGCCAAGGCTGGTCCCCGGCAATACAGTTTATTACCAGCAGATGATAACTTGTATCGTTTTCTCAACTGGAATGGTCTGAGAAGTATTTCATGTTGGGGGACCAGCAGTTAGCATAATGGCTATGTCGCTGAACTCCCATGTAGCTGACCGCGGTTCGAGTCCTGGACCTGTTGACTTAAACGCACGCTGGGCGCGTGCGCATGCATGCCCAAGATCCTGAGAGAAGAATGGAGGAGAAGGGATTGCAACGTGGCCATCCACCCTGGGGGGGGGGGTGATTTCTTGCTTTCTGTCTCTCTGTCTCTCTCTGTCTTTCTGGCGAGTGCATGTGCCCTATAGCAAAAACCTTTCCAAAAAAAATGAAAAAAGGAAGCTATTTGATGATGAAGATGGGGATTTTAATGTCTCTGTATTGACTGATATGCATGGTATTCCTTCTGGTAAAAGAAATGTAATACACTGTTAAGTTATATGTGATTCAATGTAATATAAACAAGATTATGATAATAAATTAAAAAAAGCATGATGCTGGCACAAAAGTAAGCATGTAAAGAAATGGAACAGGATAAAGAACCCTGAAAAAAAAAATAAAAGCATATAGCCAACTGATGTTTTACAAAAGGAACCAGACAATCTAGTGGGAAGAAGAAAATCTCTTTAGCAATTGGTGCGGGAAAACCTGGGTATCCACCTGTAGAAAGATAAAACTGGACCCCTATCTATCACTGCCAGCAGAAATCAACTCAAAATGGATCAAAGATCTAAACCTAAGACCTCAAACTATGAAACTACTGGTGAAAAAACAGGGGAAACCCTTGGAGACATTGCAGTAGACTAAGACTTCAAAAATAAGACTCCCCAAAACCACCCAAGAATAGAGAAGTGGGATTATATCAAGCTAAAAAGCTTATGTACAGCTAAAAAAACAATAATTAAAGTGAATTGAGAACCCTGAGAATGGGAGAATTTATTTGCAAACTAAGCCTCATGTATGGGACTGATAAACAGAATATACAGAGAACTTACCTTCAAAAAAATGATCAACCCAATTAACAGATGGGAAAATGAGTTGAACAGACAACTCTCTAAGGAATACATACAAACAGCCAAAAAGCATATGAAAAAGTGCTCATCATATTACCATATGTGAAATGCAAATCAAAAGCATGAGGAGAAACCACTTAACCCCAGTAAGAATGGCTAAGGTTAAGAAAAAAACAAACAAACAAGAAAGATAAGTAATGGCAAGGCTATGGAAAAAAGGAAACTCCTATACTGTTGGTGGGAAAGTAAACTAGTACAGTCACTGTGGAGAACAATATGGAGATTCCTCAAAGACCTATAAATAGAACTACCATATGGTCCACCGTTTCCACTTCTAGGTATATACTGAAAGGAGAGAAAAACCTCAGTCAAAAAAACACTTGCATATCCATGTTTATTGTGGCATCATTCACAATTGCTAAGACATGTAACCAACCCAAATGTCCACAAACTGATGAATGGGTTAAAAAAGTGTGTCACATATACACTATGGAATACTATCCAGCAGAAAAAACAAACAAACAAACAAACAAAAAACCCTGGTATTTGAAAGGGGACAAATATGAAAAATTTACTGGTAAATGAAGCAAGACAGACTTATGAACGAGAGGCATTATATGTCCCCACCCAATGTATGACAAATGTCTGCACTCTATGGAAGAACCTGAAGAGTTGGAAGGTTTAAAGGCATGGAGCACAACTGTGGATACTAGAGACAGTGTGGAAGGAGGGTGAGGATTGTAGGAGTATGAGAGGGAGGGAATTATGAAAAAAAGAATGAAGAAAATGATTTAAGGCACATAAAAAATGGAAAATTACCTGTTGATAATATGTATTGGAATATCTTTGACTGAATCAGTATATAGTGCATTTATGATGGAAAAATGTATGTAGTATGCTGTAATACTATGATTGAATGTAAAAGAAAATCAAAAGTGTGGCACACATACATTATGGAATACTACTGAGCCATAAAAAATGAGACAATGACATTTGATAGAAAGTAGATAAGCAAGGCCACCTACAGCTGGAAGCCTTTACAGCTGGGACCCGTGGCTCATTCACTCCCCTACTCATCTTAAGTGTGTTAGTTGGGACTTTGAGATGATATAGTACCTCATCTGGAAACCCGTTCCAGTGAAGGGATTTGCCATATGGCAGGCCACCTGCAGCATTAAGACTATACAACTGAAACCCATGACTCATCCCCTCCCCCACACACCCTTGAATTCTCAGGATTTACATGTTTTCTATATTTCTCTTCTTTGTTCCTGACTTGAAGTTCAGCAGCTCATATTCAGGTACATCTGTTCTCTAGAAACACGGAGGTCTTTGTGTCATTGAGGACCAGTGACAACAGTGCAAGGTGCTGATGAGTAACAGGAGGTAGAGATCAACAAGAGAGATCACCAATTGCCTACTCTCGCAGGTCTTTGAACTCTCAGAGATAGGTTGGAGAATTTAGGAAGAAATGTATAGATCACCAGATGACCAGAAACCATCACAGAGGCACAAGAAATGAGTGACAAACAAAATGTCTCTCCCTCAAGAGAAAACATCAATTTCTCATCATCCACAGAAAACACAGTGGAACTCTTGAAATGTTGGATAAACAATTCAGAACATTTAATAGTGACCAACTAAATGAGATGCAAGACAAAAGAGACAAAGAGCTCCAGGAAAAGAGGAAGTTCTTTCAGGATTTGACAGAAGAAATAGACACCATGAAAAAGAATCAAAAAGAATTGTTGGAGATGTTTATTCAGCTCATTTTCACATCTTTTAATTGAGTTAATCTTTTCCTTACGGGTAAGCTGCTTGAGTTCTCTGTGCATTCTAGTTACCATAGTATTCTCAACTGGGCTGGACTGAGGTGTATATCATGCTTGGTAAAGTCTCTTTACAATCTAAATGATGTATAGTGATTAAATGTATAAATAATAAAAAATGGGAAAAAAAAGAATTGTTGGAGATAAAGAATGTGATAAAGAAAATTAAAATCTCACTCAAAAGTATTAGAAGTAGATTAGATAACACAGAAGATCAAACCTTGAATGTAGAAGACAAAATCTCTGACCTAGAAAAAATGATCAAAAACATTGAGAAACCAACCAAGAAAAATGAAGATAATATACGAGACATACTAGGTACCATCAAGTACACAAACATCCAAAAAACTGGTATCCCAAAAGAGTAAGAAAATAATAAGGGCATTTATAATTAATTCCATGAAATCACAGAAGAAAACTTTCTAAATCTAGAGATGCATTCAAATATCAAGATCTAAGAAATACATATGACTTCAAATAGTATCAACCCAAAAAGATCTCCAAGGCATGTCATAGCCAAATTGGCCAATATCATTAAGACAAGATACTAAAATTGGCAAGAAGAAACACCATATTACTTACAAAGATCATATCTTCAGGCTAATATTTAACCTCTTATCAGATAATGCAGGAAAAGGAAGAATAAAGAAATATAGTCAAAGTATTAAATTAAAAACAAGTTCTACTAAGATTTCTATACTAGGCAAGATTATCCTTCATATGAGAAAAAAATAAAATAAAATTCACAGATAAACAACACCTGAAAGAATTACCAACTCCAGACCGGTTTTCAAGAAGTTCTGAAGGGAATCCTATACCAGGAAAATGAAAAATCTGAGACAAATATAAGAGAACAAATAACAATCAAGAAAATGACTCACCTAATGATAGGAACATGTCTGGAAATACCAATAACATTGAATATTAATGGATTAAATTTTCCAATCAAGAGATATACACTGGCGAAATGGATAAAAAGAACAGAAACCCTCTATCTGCTGCCTACAATAAACACGTACCTCCTGGCTAAAGATATGCATAGACAAAAAGTGAAGGGCTGGAAAAAGATATTGCATGCAAATAGAAATCAAAAAACAGTTGGACTTGCAATATTGATCTTAATCAAAATAGGCTTTAAGACAAAAACTAAGAAGAAAAAGGGAAGGGCATTATATAGTAGTACATGGGCTAATTCATCAAGATGAGGGACCAGCAGTTAGCGTAATGGCTATGTCGCTAGACTCCCATGTAGCCGACTGTGGTTCACATCCCGGACCCGGTGGCTTAAACTCACGCCGGGTGCATGTGCGTGTGTGCCCAAGATTCCCAAGAGGAGAATGGAGGAGAAGGGATTGCGGCGTCGCCATCCCCCCAGGGGGTGATTTCTTGCTTTCTGTCTCTCTCTGTCTGTCTGGCGAGCACATGCGCCCTATAGCAAAAAAACTCTAAAAAAAAAAAAAAAAGATGAAATAATGCTTATAAGTATGCACCCAAGGTAGGAGTACCTACATATGTGAAGGAAAGTCTGGCAGAGTTAAAAGCAGAGAGAAGTAGCAACACTATAATTGCAGGGGACCTCAACACCCCATTAACTCCTTTAGACTGATCTTCTAGACAAAAAATAAGCAGAGAGAGACAACCTAAATGACAGAATAAATCAAATGAGCTTGACAGACATCTATAGAACTTTCCATCTTAAGACCACAAAATATATTTTTTTTCATTGTCATATGGAACCTTTTCAAAGACTGCCCATATGCTAGGGCACAAATCAAGTCTTTACAGATTCAAAGGCAAAGAAATTATATCCAGCATCATCTCTGACCATGATGGAATTAAACTTGATAAAAATTTCAAGAAAAATCCTCAAGAATACACAAACACATGGTAACTAAACAATCTACGTCTGAATGACTTTACTGAAAAAAATAAGAATAAAATTTAAAAAATGGAAACAAAAGATAGTGAGGACATGAGTTTCCATAATCTATGGAACACCTGAAAAGCAGTGATAAGAGGAAATTTTATAGCATTTTTTTGTGCATCAGAAAAGACGGAATGGTGGCAAATAAACAACATAACATCATGAATCAGGGAACTGGAAAAACAACAACAGGTCCCAGTTCCATCTACTGTCCTGTGGCCAGCAAGGGACTCTGAGGCAGGGCCACCACTGGCCCCAGCTCCAGCTCCAGCTAGCTTCCCCCATCCCATAGTCCACTCCTTCGATAAGAATGGCCTCCGCTTGCCTGCCAGCAGTCACAATTCCATCTACTTCCCCAAGGCCAGCAAGGGACTCTGAGGCAAGGCCACCACTGACCCCAGCCTCAGCTCCAGCTAGCTTCCCCCATCTCATAGACCACTCCTTCAGCAAAACTGGCTTTCTCTTGCTTGCCAGGAGCATCCCCGTTTCATCTACTGCACGATAGCCAGCAAGGGACTCTGAGGCAAGGCCACCACTGCCCCCAGTTCCAGCTACAGCTAGCTTCCCCCATCCCATAGCCCATTCTTCAGAAAGACTGGCTCCACTAGCTCGCCAGCAGCATCCCATTTCCATCTACTGCCCGGTGGCAACTTTTTTCTTTATTCTCTTTCATACTTTTTCCTCCTCTTATATTGTCCTCTCTTCCTCATTCTCCACCCTCCCAGAGGGAATAGACAGGTCTAGAATCATGGTTCTGAAATACCCTAGTATTGTGAGGTTCCCCGGGATCCTTTTTTTTTTACTGAACCATCTGTGTAAAAGGAGATGTGACTCTTTAGACACATGAATAGAATACTCCTCTGGAGACCACATTGCTAAACACAACAGAAGAGAGACTTTGGCACACATCATTCCACAGCAAAAGGGAAAAACACTTGATCCTAGTGGAAGAAACATTCTCCCAAAAGGTATTAAAAAGTGAATATGTCTCCCAATGGCTAGAAGTAGAAGAAGAGCCTTCGGTCTGAATAAAGCAGAAAATATGTCTCCATCAAAAGAACACAATAACTACTCCCTCCATCTCTTGAAAAAAAAAAACAGAAGATATTACCAAAATTTCAGGAAAAGAATTTACAACATTCATGGTGTCAAAATTCTATAAATTGGAACAGAAAAGAGACAATGCATTGCAGGAGATTAGGAAGTCCTTCCACAATATAAAAGAAGAAAAAGACTCTAAGAAAGAATCAGATGTAACTATTAAAGATGAAGTCTATAATACAGGAAATCAAAAACTCCCTTGAAAGTATTAAAAGTCAATTATAACATGATGAAGATCGAATCTCCAGCATAGAAGATAAAATCTCTGACCTAAAACCACCAAAAAGATACAGAAAATAACAACAAAACACAAGGAGGATAATATACAAGAAATATTAGATTCCATTAGATGGCCAAAAATCTGAATAACTGGTATCCCAAAAGGTGAAGAAACCAAAACAGAGCAAGGAAAATCTATTCCATGAAATCCAGGAAGAAAATTTTCCAAGTCTAGAGAGACACTCAAACATCCAGACCCAAGAAATACAAAGGACCTCAAATAGAATCAACCTCAGAAGATCTTCCCCAAGGCTCATCTTAGCCAGACTTGCAAAGACCACAGATAAATACAAGATACTAAAACTGGCAAGAGAGTAACGACAGGTGACATACAAAGGTCATCCCATCAGACTAACACTGGACCTCTCAACGGAAACAATGCAAGCAAGAAAAGAATGGGAAGACATTGAAAGTGGCAAGAGAGAAACAATTTCAACCAAGATTATTATATCCTAAAGATTATCCTTTGTATGAGAAAAAAAAGATTAAAATCTTCTCAGAAAAACAAAACCTGAAAGAATTTGCCAACACCATACCAGCTCTTCAAGAAACGCTGAAGAGAATACTGTTCCAGGAAAACTAAAAAATGAACAGCCAGAAATAAAGGAATCAAAGGCAACCAAGACAATGGCTGACTTGAACGCTGGGACAGGTCCGGTAACATGGATAATAATATTTAATGTTAATGGATTAAATTCTCTAATCAAGAGACACAGTCTGGCTGAATGGATTTAAACAAACAAACAAACAAACAAAAACCCCAGAAACCATCTTTCTTATGCTTACACTAAACCCACCTCATGAGTTAAGACATAAATAGACTAAAAGTGGAAAAGGTTTGGAAAAAAGTTTCCCATGCAAATCATTAGCAAAAAAGGGACTGGAGTTGCAGTAATAATTTCTGACAAAATAGCCTTTAAAACAAAAACTGTTTGAAGAGACAAAGAAGGGCACTATATTGTAGTAAAAGGGACAATCAATCAAGAAGATATAATGCTTATAAATATCTATGCACCTAACATGGGAGCACCCAAATATGTGAAGGAAAGACTGTTAGAGCTAAAAGGGGAGATAGGCTGCAACACACTAATTGTTGGAGACTTCAACACACCACTATCCCCTCTGAACAGATCATTTAGACAAAAAATAAGTAAAGAGATAAAGGATCTAAATGATACCATAAATAAAATGAACTTAACAGACATCTTAGAACTTTCCATCCAAAAATGAGGAGATAACACTTTTTTGTCACCCCCATATGGAACCTTTTCAAGATTGACCACATGATAGGGCACAAGGCAAGCCTCTACAGATTCAAGGACATAGAAACTATATCCAGCATTTTCTCTGACCACGATTTAATTAATCTTGATTTTAATTTCAAGAGAAATCCTCAAAAATACTCAAATACACGAAAACTAAATAACCTACTCTTGAATGACTTCACAACTACTGAAGAAATGAAGACAGAAATCATAAGATACATGGAAGTCAATGACAATGAAGACATGAGTTTCCATAATCTTTGGGACACTGGTAAAGCAGTCATAAGAGGGAAGTTTATAGCAATTAGTGCACATAAGAGGAAGATGGAAAGAAGGCAAATGGATCACCTAACATCATGCCTCAGAGAACTGGAAAATCAACAGAAAAAAAAATCCAAAAAACTCCAGGAGAAAGGAAATAATGAAGACATGAGCAGAAATTAATGAAATAGAAAATAAATGAACTAGGGATACGGAGACAGCATTGTTTATACAGGGAGGTAGTAGTATTGTTATATTTTGATCAACTGGAACGGGGAAAAATGTTCACATATTGAAATGATCACCTTGTAAGCTAAATAATGTGATTGAATGTATTAAAAAATATAAAAAAAAGAAAACAAATGAACCATACAGAAAATGAAAGTAAAATCTGGTTCTTTGAACAGATAAACAAAATAGATATACCACTAGCGAGACTTATTAAGAAGCAGTGAGATAGTAACCAGGTGAATCAAATATGCAATGAAGCAGGCAATATAACAACAAATATAGTAGAAATGCAAAACATCATTAGAGGATACTATGAACAATTATATGACAAGAAACAAGACAATTTGGATAAGATGAAAAAATTCCTGGACACATATAATCTACCAAGATTGAGTCAGTACGATATAGAAAATCTGAGCCAGGAGATTGAATCAGTAATAAATAACCTCCCAACAAAGAAAAGCTCTGGCCCTAATGACTTCACTTCTGAATTCCACAAAACTTTCAAAGAAGAGTTAACCCCCAAAAGGGTGAATCTCTCCCTAATTCATTCTATGAAACCTCCATCATTCTTATCCTTAAAACAGATAACAACAGGACAAGGAATGAAAACTATAGACCAATATCTCTGATGAATATAGACGCAAAGATTCTCAACAAGAGGGAACCAGTAGTTAGCGTAATGGCCATGGCCCTGAACTCCCACGTAGTCGACCGCGGTTTGCGTCTGGGACCCGGTGGCTTAAAACTCACGCTGGGCGCATGTGCGTGCGTGCCCAAGATCCCGAGAGGAGAATGGAGGAGAAGGGATTGTGGCGTGACCATACCCCCTGGGGGTGATTTCTTGCTTTCTGTCTCTATATCTCTGTCTGGTGAGCGCACGCGCCCTATAGCGAAAACCTCACCAAAAAAAAAAAGTGAAAAAAAATATTCTCAACAAGATACTAGCAAATTGTATCCAACAACTTATAAAAAAGATTATGCATCATGATCAGGTAGGCTTTATTCCAGGAATGCAAGGTTGGTTCAATATATGCAAAACTATAAATGTAGTACACCATATTAACAGGGAAGAAGATAAAAACCATATGATCATATCAATTGATGAGCATTTGATAAGATAAAACATCCTTTCATGATAAAGACTCTCGGCAATATTGGCACAGAAGGAACATTTCTCAACACAATAAAAGCTATCTATGAAAAACCCATAGCGAACATCATGGAGAAAAGCAGAAAGCTTTTCCACTAAAAAACGGTAACAAGACAAGGATGCCCGCTTTCTCCACTGCTTTTCAATATAGTACAAGAAGTCCTCGTCAATGCAATCAGAAAAGAGGAAAACATAAAAGGCATTTGAACAGGAAAAGAAGAGGTGAAACTCTCTCTATCTGCAGATGACATGATAGTATACATAGATGACCCAATGCTTTCATGAAAAACTTCCTGAAATTAATACATGAATACAGTAAAGTTTCAGGATAGAAAATCAACATACAGAAATCTATAGCATTTCTATATATGAACAGCAGGCAGACTGAGATAGAACTGAAGAAAGTTATTCCATTTAACATAGCCACAAAAAGTATAAGATACTTAGGAATAAATCTAACCAAAGAAGTTAAAGACCTCCACAAGGAAAAGTACAAGAAGCTAAAAAAAGAAATGGAAAATGACACAAAAAGTGAAAGGACATCCAATGTTACTGGATTGGAAGATTTCATATAATAAAAATGGCAATTTTATCCAAATTAATCTACGTATTTAGTGCAATCCCAATCAATGTACCAGACACATTCTTCACAGATCTTTAAAAGACAATCATACAATTTGTCTGGAATCATAAAAGACCCTGTACTGCCAAAGAAATCCTGCACAAGAAGACTGGAGTGGACGACATCTCACTCCCTGACCTAAAAACATACTACAAAGCTGTGTTAATCAAAAGAGCATTGTACTGGCACAGAAACAGACAGGTGGACCAATGGAACAGAATAAAGTCCCCAGAAATAAATTCCAAACATACAATCGACTGATTTTTGACAAGTGGTAATAGTCAATCCAGTGGGAAAAGAAAACCTCTTTAGCAAATGGTGTTGAAAAAACTGGATTTCCCCCTGCAGAAAGATGAATCTGAAACCCTACCTCTCACCATTGACAAAAATCAAGTCAAGGTGGATCAAAGATGTAAATATAAGATCTCAAACTATAAAATTTCTCCTGGAAAACACAGGGGAAACTCTGAGAGATATTGGGGTAGGCAAAAACTTCTTAAATAAGACCCTCAAAACACAGTCAATAATCCCCAGTATGTACAAATGGGATTACATCAGACTAAGAAGTTTCTGCATGGCAAAAGACACAGTAATTAGTGTGAATTGACAGCCCTCAGAATGGGAAACTAATTTTGTAAACTATGTGTCAGATAAGGAACTGATAACCAGAATACACAAGGAACTCAAGCAGCTGTTCATAAAAAAGATGATCAACCCTGTAAAAAGATGAGAGAATGAGTTGAAAAAACCACTCTCTCAGGAAGACATTAGAAAAGCCAAAAGGTATATGAAAAAATGCTCAGCATCCCTCATTTTAAGGGAAATGCATATCAAAACAACAATTAGATACCACCTAACCCCAGTCAAAATGACTAAGATTAAAAAAACAAAAAATGATGAGTGCTGGTGGGAGTGTGGTGAAAGGGGAACTCTCTTACACTGATGGTAGGAATGTAAATTGGTTCAACCACTGTGGAGAACAATTTGGAGATTCCTCAAAAATCTACAAATAGAACTACCATATGATTCAGCAATTCCACTCCTTGGTATCTACCTGAAGGACAGAAGAATTCTTAACTATAAAAGTGCTTGCACAGCGATGTTTATTGTGGCATTATTCACAATAGCTAAGACATGGAACCATCTCAAATGCCCACGAACCAATGAATGGATTGAAAAATTGTGGCACATATACTCTGGAATACTATTCAGCCATAAAAAAAAATTGAAACAAAAACAAAAAAACAAGAAGACCCTGGCTTTTGACAGAAAGTGTATGAATATGGAAGATTTACTGCTGAGTGGATATGGAAGATTTATTGCTTAGTGAAGCAAGGCAGGCTATGAAAGAGACATTGTAAGTCCCCACTTAATATATACCAAGTGTCCACACTCTATGATTAAAAGTGATTGACTAAAGGATATAGAAACACAGTAAGTGGTTTTGAATACCAGATATAGTGTGGGTGAATAAGTAGAGTCTGAGGAAGGACATTTAGAAGAAAAATAGAGAGGCAAAGCATTAATGGGACAAAGAAATGTGGTATTATCTGTTGAAGATAATTTTATAGTATTATCAACTGGACTAGGGAGAAATGTACACATGTTGGAATATTCACTTTGTAAGCTAAATAACGAGATTGAATGTATAAAAGAACATGAACTTAAAAAAAAAATAACAAATTTTAAATTGAACATTTGTCCAGACCTAAACTTGACTCTTGGGTTTTCCAGTTGAGGCCCTGGAAAACCTCAAAGGATGCATCTTTTTTTGTAAAAGATAATATCACTTTATATAAGGATCATTGTCAACTGATTACTTAGTCTTTTTCAATGTTATTTGAATACATATTATTGGTAAAAATATATTTTCAAATCATAGATTTCTAAGGGTAATGATCTTGATATGATACTGTCAGTCATAGGTTTGTGGTCTTAAAATGCTGTGTAAAATATAAAAAATTGTTATATCATTTACCTACATTGTAAGGAATGATTATCAGGTCATTATAGGTATTTTTCATTTTCCTATATACAGCTCTAATAAAATTGCTCCCACCCTTCACTGAAAGAAAAATTAGTGACAATATTGAGCATCTATCTACATTTGGAAAGTATAAATTTATTGTAACTTTGGTATAAATGATTATGCAATATTCTTTCAATATTCAGTCAAATGGTTCCTCTGCTATGAAAATTCCTCTGGTACAAGCAAACAGAGCTAGGCTGGCCCTATAGCTCAGCATTGAAGCATTTTGTATAAAAAACCAGATATCATATACCAATCAGAGTTTAGATACTGGCCCCAGTGGCATGAAAAACAAACAAGTGGAGTTTAACCATTATTCTCTAATGACACCACTAAATCTAAAATATAACTCTGTAATTACGCTTAGAACAATATACGTTATTTGTGCAACATGCTGGTCCTTGACCAGATAGTGAGCTTTTTGAAAGCTTGGTTATATTTTGAATTCCAGTGTATAACATTTCAGTAAGTGTTTGCTAGATGAATAAATGAATAATTATTTATTTTTGAGAGTTTTTTTGCTATAGGGTGTGTGCGCTCACCAGAAAGACAGAGAGAGACCGAGAGACAGAAAGCGAGAAATCACCCCCCAGGGGGGATGGCCACGCCACAATCCCTTCTCCATTCTTCTCTTTGGATCATGGTCACACATGCACACGCGCCTGGCGTGAGTTTAAGCCACCGGGTCCGGGACTCCAACTGTGGTTGACTACATGGGAGTCCAGTGACATAGCCATTATGCTAACTGCTTGTCTCAAATGAATAATTATTGATCATTCTGAAACACTGCACGTCCATGTGTTATTTACAGTGTAATTAATATCTTTTTCAATGTCTTCTCCCTGCCACTGCTCCAGGACAAGCACTCTGAATACATAGCTTAGCTTTGTTACAATGCACCCAGTGCAGTCAGGTGGGGAATAAAATTTTGTTAACCAGCACAGATGAACTAATCCCAGAAGTTTAAATTCCTGATTTAGACACTCAGAAAAGAACCATATATACTAAGTATGAGAATAAAGTACAAATATAATTCTCAATATAATTTTTCAAGTAAAGTTTTCTTAACATTTCAAGAGAATTAATTTATTATTATATGAAGTAGTAAATATAGTAATATTATGCATCCTACTGGTCAATCTATTAAAACCCATAACTAGAAACAATGAATGATTCTTTTAAAAATAGTTTGTATTTGAAAGATTTTTTTCCAGAAAATATCCCATTGTGATTGCTTGTTAAACAAACGTGCAAACAGCATTCTTCCAGCCTCAAGGGTATGGGGCAAGTGTGATATAAAGGGCTGTGGCCCAGTCCATGTGATTCCACTCATTTGGTCAAGTACAAACTGCCTATTAGGAAAACGAGGCAGCTTTTAATGATGTGCAATACAATAAAGTTTTATCATGAAAAAAAAAATTAACCCAAATTAGGTCATTTACTCATTCCTTTATTTTAATAGCAGTTTAAATCTTCTTATTGAGTTTGTGCAGACAATAATTCCTCTTTTCTCATAATCATTTTGCAATCTTTTGTAGCATATGTGACTGATAGTGGATGAACTGAACTGATTTTCAAGAATGGACCAACAGCCTTTTTTTGTAGAAATCCAAGAGATGATAGAATTATTTTTAAAAAAACACACTGGCATTTTCCAGGCTGGCAGCACTACCTATTATTTTATGCTAAGGGATTCTTTAGCAGCCTAGTGATGAAAAAGCTTGGGAACCAGCAGTTAGCGTAATGGCTATGTCGCTGGACTCCCACGAAGTCGACCGGGGTTCGCGTCTCGGACCCGGTGGCTTACAACTCACGCCGGGCGCGTGTGCGTGCGTGCTCAAGATCCCGAGAGGAGAATGGAGGAGAAGGGATTGCGGCGTGACCATCCCCCCTGGGGGGTGATTTCTCGCTTTCTGTCTCTATGTCTCTCTCTGTCTGTCTGGCGAGCGCACGCGCCCTATAGCGAAAAACCTCTCCAAAAAAAAAAAAAAAGCTTGCTTTTTGTTCAAAGCAGTTGTAAATTATTTACTATACTTACCAGTCCTTTTTAGTTGATGATATACTGCTAAATAAATATTTTATATAAATTCTACACTGAATGTTATAAGAATAAAAGTCATTGATCTTGGATGAGAAAAAAACAACAATAACAACAACAACAAACAAACAAAAAGCCAAGCAAAAAGAAATAATACACGTTCAAGCAGAAATAAATAAAAAGGAAAAAAAATGAAGTATCCAGAAAATAAATGAAAGGAAAACCTGGTTCTTTGAAAAGATTAACAAGATCAACACACCATTAGCTAGACTAATAAAGAAAGAAAAAAAGAAAGAAACCAGATAAATCAAATACATAATGAAACAGACAACATTACAACAGACACAACAGAAATACAAACTTCATTAGAGGATACTATGAGCAATTATATGCCAAAAAAACAAGAGAACAAGGAGGAGATGAACAAATTCCTGTATGCATATAATCTACCAAGATTGAATCAGGACAACATAGAACACCTGAATAGACCCATAACAACCATGAAATACAATCAGTAATAAATAACCTCCAAACAATGAAAAGTCCAGGTTCTGATGGCGTCACTTCTGAATTATACAAAACTTTTAAGGAAGAATTAACCCCCACCATACTCAAATTATTTCAAAGGATTCAAAAGGAAGGAAACCATGGGAACCAGCAGTTAGCGTAATGACTATGTCGCTGGACTCCCACGTCGTCGACCACGGTTCGCGTCCCAGACCCGGTGGCTTAAAACTCACGCCGGGTGCATGTGCATGCGTGCCCAAGATCCCGAGAGCAGAATGGAGGAGAAGGGGTTGTGGCATGACCATCTCCCCTGGGGGGGTGATTTCTCGCTTTCTGTCTCTATGTCTCTCTTTGTCTGTCTGGCGAGTGCACACACACTATAGCAAAAAAAAAAACCTCTCCAAAAAAAAAAAGATAAAAAAAGGAAGGAAACCTCCCAAATTCATTTTATGAGGCCTCCATCATCCTCATTCCCAAAACAGATAAAGCCATGACAAAAAATGAAAACAACAGACCAATACTGCAGATGAATACAGATACAAAAATTCTCAACAAGATACTTGCAAATTGCATCCAACAACATTAAAAAAGATTATTCATCATGACCAGGTAGGTTTTATCCCAGGGATGCAAGTGTGGTTCAATATATGCAAGACCATAAACATACTACACCACATTAGCAGAAAGAAAGATAAAAACCATATGATCATTTCAATTAATGCAGAGAAAGCATTTGATAAAATACAACATCCTCTCATCATTAAGACTTTTAGCAAGATTGGCACAGAAGAGTCATTTCTCAAAAGAATAAAAGTAATATGTAAAAAACCTATGACTAACATTATACTGAATGGGGAAAAGCTAAAAGGTTTTCCACTAAAAACTGGTACTAGACAAGGCTGCCCACTTTCTCCATTTCTTTTCAATATAGTGCTGGAACTCTTATCCAACACGATCAGAAAAGAGAATAATATAAAAGGCATTCACATAGGCAAAGAAGAGTTCAAAATATCTTTATTTGCAGATGACATGATGATATACTTAGAAGACCCAAAGGTTTGCATGAAAAAACTACTCAAAGTAAGAAATGAATACAGTAAAGTGTCAGGATACAAAATCAACATCCAAAAAATCTATAGCGTTTCTATATATGAACAACAAGTTGAACGAGGTACATCTAAAGAAAGGAATCCCTTTTACTATAGCCACAAAATGTATAAGATACCTAGGGATAAACCTAAATAAGGAAGTCAAAGACCTTTAGAAAGAAAACTATGAAAATCTTTTTTTTTTTTCTTTTTTTGGAGAGGCTTTTGCTATAGGGCGCGTGCGTTCGCCAGACAGAGAGAGACAGAGAGATAGAAAGCAGGAAATCACCCCCCAGGGGGGATGGCCACGCCGCAATCCCTTCTCCTCCATTCTCCTCTCGGGATCTTGGGCACGCACGCACACGCGCCCGGCGTGAGTTTAAGCCGCCAGGTCCGGGACTCGAACCGCGGTCGACTACGTGGGAGTCCAGCGACATAGGCATTACGCTAACTGCTGGTCCCGGAAAACTATGAAAATCTTAAAAAAGATATTGAAAATTACACAAAACAGTGGAAGGACATTTCGTGTTCCTGGATTGGAAGAATTAATATAATCAAAGTGGTGGCAACTCTACCCAAATTAATCTACATATTTAACAAAATTCCAATCAATATACTAGAGACATTCTTCACAGATCTAAAAAAAGACAATCATAGAATTTGTCTGGAATCATAAAAGACCCCATATTGCAAAAGTAATCCTGCAAAAGAAGAGTGGAGTGGGTTGTATCTCACTCCCTGACCCCAAAAATAAAGCTGTGATAATCAAACAGCTTGGTATTGGCACAAAAACACACAGGTGGACTTATGGAACAGAATAAAGACCCCAGGAATAAACCTCAAAACTTACAGCCAACTGATTTTTGTAAAAGGATACCAGTCAATTCAGTGGTAAAAGGAAAACCTCTTTATCAAATGGTGCTAGAAAGACTGGGTATCCACCTGCAGAAAGAGGAAATTGAACTCCATCTTTCATCATTAACAAAAATCAACTCAAAGTGGATCAAAAATTTGAACCTAAGACTTAAAATTATAAAACTGCTGGTGAAAAACACTGAGGAAACTGGGAGATATTGAGTAGGGAAAGATTTTTAAAATAAGACTGTCAAAGCACAGTAGATAATCCCTAAAGTAGAAATGTGGCAGTATATTAGATTAAGAAGTTTCTGCACCTCAAAAATGCACAGTGTCGATTGACAACTCTCAGAGTGGGAGAATATTTTTGTAAACTATGCTTCCAATAGGGACTGATAACCAAAATACACAGGGAATTCAAGCTGCTTTCCTGAACACAAATGATTTACCCAATTAAAAGATGGAAAAATGTGGTGAACAAAAATCTCTCTAAGAAAGACATATCAACAGCCACAAAACATATAAGGAAATGCTCAATATCCCTCATCATAAGGGAAATGCAGATTAAAACCACAATGAGATACTACCTAACCCCTGTCAGAATGGCGAAGATTAAAAATACAAAAGGGGGAGACTAGCAGTTAGTGTAATGGCTATGTCACTGGACTCCCATGTAGTCAAGCGCGGTTTGCGTCCCGGACCCGGTGGCTTAAAACTCACGCCAGGCGCATGTGCATGCGTGCCCAAGATCCCGAGAGGAGACTGGAGGAGAAGGGATTGCGGCGTGGCCATCCCCCCTGGGGGGTGATTTCTCGCTTTCTGTCTCTATGTCTCTCTCTCTCTGTCTGTCTGGCGAGCGCATGCGCCCTATAGCACAAACCTCTTAAAAAAATACAAAAAGGGATAAGTGTTGACCTGGTTGTTGTGAAAAGGGAACTCTCCTACACTGTTGGTGGGAATGTAAATTATCCAGCCACTGTTGTAAACAATATATGGAGGTTCCTCAAAGATCTAAAAATAGAACTACCATTTGATCCAGCAATCCCACTTCTGGGTATTTACCCAAAGGTCAGGAGAACGCTGAGTTAGAAAAGTGTTTGGATATCAATGCTTATTGTGGCATTATTCATGAGTGCTAAGGCATGGAACTAGCTCAAATGTCCATGAACAGATGAATGGATTGAAAAAGTGTGGCCCATATAATTTATGGAATCCTATTCAGTCATTAAAAAAATAACAAGACCTGGCATTTGATAGAATGTGGTCTAATATGAAAGATGTATTTCTGAGTGAAGGAAGCCAGGCCACAAAAGAAAGATATTGTATGTATCTACTTAATATATACTGACTATCCATACTTTATGGTAGAGATTAAAATATTGGAGGACATAAAAGCAGTGAAAATAGTTATGGTTGCTGAAGACAGTGTGGAAGGAAGAGGGGAGAAAGGAAGCATATAGAAAAGGAGATCATGGAGAAAAAATAGAGGCATGACATTTGTGGGACCCATTAATGATTTATAACCTGTTAATTATAACATGTATAATATTCTCAACTGGCCTGGACTGAGAAGTATTTCATGTTGGGTAAATTTTCTTTACAAGCCAAATAATGTATAGTGATCGAATGTTTAAAATAATAATAATAATAATAATAATAAATGTAAAATAAAATAAGAGAAAGTAGACAAGCATGGAAGATTTAATTCTAATCAAAGCAAGCCAGACTATGAAAGATAGGCATTGTACATCCCCACTTAATATATACCAAATGTCTGCATTCTACAGGATAAACTAAAATATTCAAAGTTATAAAACCATAGAGAACAACTGTGGATACTAAAGACAGTGTAGGATGAGGGAGAGAAATGGGGGCAGGGGGATTCAAGGGAAAAAAAAAGCAAAACATTTACGTAATAGAAAAATAGAAAATTTCTTGTCGATGATAATGTGTATGCTAATACCTGTGACTAAATATAATATACAGTGTATTCATGCTGGGAAAATTCATTTTGCATGCTGTATGTATGTATACAGTGATGAAATGTTAAAAATACACAAATAAAAGAAACAAAAATAAATCTGGGACATTTCACGTAAAAGTCTTGATATTCTGTTTTTCTTTAAATGTTAGGAGGACTGAACTATGGCCTGGTTGTTAAGAGTCCCAAATCCCACATGGCTTACTGTTCAGTTTGATTCCTCAATCCAGTGGCTTGAAAAACGAGCTAGGTACATGTGTGTACATGCCCAAAATACTTACAAGGATGAGGAAATGGAGAGATGGGATTGCAGTGTTACTATATTGCATTGGTGGGTGCTTTCACCCTTTCTCTCTCTCTTTCTCTCTATCTCTCTCTGGTGAGTGCATGTACCACCTGGCAAATTTTAAAATAATAATAAAAATTAGGAGACTTTCTAATACTCAGCTGGAGTTGAGTAGCAGCTCTGCTTCTTCAGATAGGTATGTACCCTCTTGTTTGACACAATCACCAGCAGGTCTGCATAATGTGAACATATTTTTCTATTGTGAACAAAGGTAGTTGTAGGCTTTGTAGGTAGTTGATATTGAGCTCCAAAAGCCTGCTTAAGTTTCACGTAGTTTATAGTGCTTTTGTGCTTGTCCATGCTCAATGAAACATGAGGCCTTAGTAGTAAGGGAGTGAGTTATGCTTTAACTTGCTTTAGTGTTATGACTTCCCAATTATAAAGACTTCCACGTGCTTACTAGAGATGATGTCTATTCAGAAGACACTAAGCTGTGTTTTCCTAGGTTGATTTCATAAAATTTGCCTTGGGAACCAGCAGTTAGCGTAATGGCTATGTCGCTGGACTCCCACGTAGTCGACCGCGGTTCGCGTCTCGGACCCGGTGGCTTACAACTCACGCCGGGCGCGTGTGCGTGCGTGCCCAAGATCCCGAGAGGAGAATGGAGGAGAAGGGATTGCGGTGTGACCATCCCCCCTGGGGGGTGATTTCTCGCTTTCTGTCTCTATGTCTCTCTCTGTCTGTCTGGCGAGCGCACGCGCCCTATAGCGAAAAACCTCTCCAAAAAAAAAAAAAAAATTTGCCTTAAAATAGGAACAAGACATATGGATAAAAACTATACATAAGGGGGCAGCAGGTGGTGTGATGGTTAAGGCACTGTACTCCCACATGACCGGCCACAGTTTGAGTCTCAGACCCAGCAACTTGAAACACAATAGGATGTGTTCATGCATGCCCCCAAATCCCAGTAGAATAGAGAAGAAGAGATTGTGGCATGGCCGTCCCCCCAGGAGGTGATTTCTCACTTCCCCTGTCACTGTCCTCACTGTCTCTCTCTTTCACCAGTGAGTACATGTGTCCTATGGCAAAAACCAATAATAATAATAATAATAATAATAAAACTATGAATGAGACCTCTGTCCATGAGTATAAATAAGTCTTTGTTTCAATACTCTTATTCATCTTATATCTTATCTCTCAAAGAATGTGTGTGTGTGCGTGTGTGTGTGTGTGTGTGTGTGTTGAGAATAGAATGGCAGTGGGCAGACCTGTGTGTATTCTGTGGTGAGCTTTCAGGTGAGAACTTTTGGTGTATACTTTGCTGCATCCTGCAAAGTCACATTGGTGAATCCGTCTTCTCTTCAAGTCAAGTGCCTTTTCTCCCTGAATTTGTGTCATCACTGCTGGTCTAAGCAAAGAAAGGGAGATAGAGATAAAGAATGACTTTAGGGTGGAGACTAAAGAAATAGACTTACATACATTGGTACTACTTCATATATTTTTTTTTAATTTTACTTTGTATGTTCAATCACTATACCTCACTTACTTATAAAGTGAATTTACCCAACACGAATATACTTCACACAGCCCAGGAGAGGATACTATACATGTTATGATCAACAGATAATCATTCATGTCTGTGTCCCATAATATCTTGCCTCTCTATTTTTCTCCTTGATTACTTTCTTCACAATTTCCCCCTTCTTCCACCCTATTACCACACTATCTCCAGTATCTATAACCAAATTCTATGCTTCTATATCCTCTATTCATTCAGTTTCTTCGATATAGTGCAGACAGTCCCTATATGTGAAGAGAAAATATACAATGTCTCTATTTCATAGTGTGGTTTCCTTCACTCAGCAGTAAATCCTCCGTATTCATCTACTTTCTATCAAATATCAGGGTCTTATTGTTTTTTTATGGCTGAGTAGAGTTCATGTGCCACATTATCTCAATCCATTCATCTGTTCATGAACATTTGGGTTAGTTCCATGGCTTAGCAATTGTGAATAATGCTGCAATAAACAGAAATGCAGGATAGGTAGATGCCCAGGAGGGGAATTTCCTGGAATAAATGGTAGTTCTATTTGTAGATATTTGAGGAATGTCCATATTGTTCTTTACAGTGGCTGGACCAATTTATTTCCCCACCAAGAGTGTATGAGAGTTCCCCTTTCACTTCAGCCCTGCTAGCACTTAGCCTTTTTTTTTTTTTTTAATGTTTGCCATCCTGACAGGGGTTAGGTAGTAACTCATTATGGTCTTGAGCTGCATCTCCCTTATGATAAAGGATGTTGAGGTATTTTTCATATTCTTTTTGGCTATTTGTATGCCTTCCTTAGACAGTTGTTTGTTCACCTCATTTTACCATCTTTTAATTAATTTGAGCTTTTTTTTTTCAGGTAAGTTGCTTGAACTCCTATTTGTTCTGATAATCAGTCCCTCACCTGAGGCATAATTTACAAAAAATATTCTCCCATGCCAATGGTTATGGATTCACACTAAGTACTGGGTTTTTGCTGTCCAGAAATTTCTTAATCTCATATGATCCCACTTATCTATTTTGGGGATTACTGTCTGTGCTATGGAGGTCCCATTTAAGAAGTTGTTGCCTACTCCAATGTCTCCAAGAGTTTTTCTTGTGTTATTAACCTATAGTTTTATAGTTTGAGGTCTTAGGTTTAGATATTTGATCCACTTTGAGTTGATTTTTGAGTTGCTTGTTCTTAATGGTGAGAGATGAGGGTCCAGATTCTTTTCTGCAAGTGGATACTCAGTTTTTCTAGCACCATTTGCTAAAGAGATTTTCTTTTTCCCACTGGATTGACTGGTATCCTTTTACAAAAATCAGTTGGCTGTAAGTTTTGGGGTTTATTTCTGGGGCCTCTATTCTATTCCACTGGTCCACCTGTGTGTTTTTGTGCCAATATCAAGTTATTTTTATAATCACAGATTTATAGTATATTTTGGGGTTAGATGGTGAGATGCTGCCCATTCCATTTTTCTTGCACAGGATTTTTTTTGGCAATACGAGGTCTTTTATGATTCCAGATAAATTCTATGATTGTCTTTTTTAGATCTGTGAAGAATGTCTCTGGCATATTGATTGGAATTTTGTTAAATATGTAGATTAATTTGGGTAGAGTTGTCACTTTGATTATATTAATTCTACCAATCCAGGAATATGAAATGTCCTTCCACTGTTTTGTGTAATTTTCAATATCTTTTTTAAGATTTTCATAGTTTTCTTTCTAAAGGTCTTTGACTTCCTTATTTAGGTTTATCCCTAGGTATCTTATACATTTTGTGGCTATAGTAAAAGGGATTCCTTTCTTTAGGTGTACCTCGTTCAACTTGTTTATATATAGAAACGCTATAAATTTTTTTGGATGTTGATTTTGTATCCTGACACTTTACCGTATTCATTTCTTACTTTTGAGTAGTAGTTTTTTCATGGAAACCTTTGGGTCTTCTAAGTATATCATCATGTCATCTGCAAATAAAGATATTTTGAACTCTTCTTTGCCTATTTGAATGCCTTTTATATTATTCTCTTTTCTGATTGCATTGGATAAGACTTACAGTACTATATTGAAAAGAAATGGAGAAAGTGGGCAGCCTTGTCTAGTACCCGTTTTTAATGGAAAATCTTTTATCTTTTGCCAATTCAGTATAATACATTTTTTATTTTGTAGAGGTTTTTGTTTTTTGTTTTGTTTTTGTTTTTGTTTTTGTTTTTGCTATAGGGTGTGTGTGCTAGCCAGACAGACAGAGAGAGACAGAGAGACAGAAAGCGAGAAATCAGCCCCAGGGGGGATGGCCACACCACAATCCCTTCTCCTCCATTCTCCTCTTGGGATCTTGGGCATGCACACACACGCACCTGGCGTGAGTTTTAAGCCACCGGGTCCAGGACACGAACCGCGGTCGACTACATGGGAGTCCAGTGACATAGCCATTCCATTACGCTAACTGCTGGTCCCATATATTGCTTTTTCATATATTACTTTTATTGTTTTTCATATATTGCTTTTATTGATTTTATAAATGACTCTTCTATACCAATCTTGCTAAGAGTCTTAAAGAAGGGATGTTGTATTTTATCAAATGCTTTATCTGCATTGATTGAAATGATCATATTTTTTAATCTTTTTTTCTGTTAATATGGTGTATTATGTTTATGTTCTTGTGTGGGTTGAACCATGTTTGCATCCCTGGAATACCTGGTCTTGTGGAATAATCTTTTATATATGTTGTTGGATGTGATTTGCAGCAAGTATTTTGTTGTGAATTTTTGCAACTATATTCATCTGAGATACTGGTCTTTAGTTTTCGTTTTTTTGTCATGTCTTTTATCTGTTTTGCGAATAAGGATGATGGAGGCCTCATAAAATGAATTTGGGAGGTTTCCTTCCTTTTAGATCTTTAGAAATAATTTGAGTAGGGTGGGAGTTAACTCTTCTTGAAAAGAAATTTTTTTTCTGTTAAATACCTTTTAAAATCATTTATTTATTTATTTTTGCATTTTCCCAGAAACATTTACTTTACATATCAAAAAATTTTTGCTCATACTCCATAGGTCTTGACTGGTAATGAACAACTTTTAAAGTTTCAGAAAACTGAGTTTTAAAGATAATGTTCAAAATATTTTTTTATAATTTTTTTGTGACTCTAACAACAGAGACAGTATGGCTTTAAATATTTTTGAGAAAATATTTGCATGTCAACTACTCCAACTGTTGAAAAGCAAATGCCCATCACAGAAGTCACACATAAACCTTATCAGTTCTGCCCTGCCTACCAAATATTCTGTGATATACCATCTACTAGCAAAGATCAGTACCTTTTTCTTCCTTCAAAGTCTTCCTGAAGATAATCCTCTGGTTGTGGTTGTTCTTTTGCAATCTTTATTCATTACAATGCTGGGCTGGAAAAGTCTAGGTTATTTTATGGTACAAATTCTTTTAAATAGCTTCTCTAATCCTCTCTGTCAGGCAGAACTATTTATGGTGCGTGGCCATCTCTCCCAAAGATTCTGTTGGCTTACATGAGATCTACCTTAGTTCCATAGTTTTGTGGTTAATCTTCAGATATGACATTCCAGTCAAAGCCCTGTCCAATAGCAAGTATTTCCAATTTGTGATTCAATGCAACAGGTATTATTGAACTTATGCAAATAACCCTTTTGCCACAAAATAAGAATACTCCCAAATATTTTCCAATTCTATAGGGGTCAGGAAGTAATAAAAATGTATGTTTCCATTTAAAGAAATTAACAAACAAGAAAAAATATTTTAACTAGTTAATGGATGTATTAACAGCTCAAAAGAAAGCAAAATCCTTAAATTGGCAAAACAAAGCCGAATTTTAAAAATCAGTAATGTTATACTAAAAAGTCATAAAATTCTATTTCACTTGTTCAGTCTTATGTTCAATCTCTCTTCTGTTGAGTCTGCAGTGTAACTGTGGTCCAATCTTTCTGTTTACATCCTTGAAGTTAACATTCAACATTATTATTGATATTTCTTGTCCCTAGCAATAAATTGGTCATTTATTTGGTTACTTTTTGTTTTCCTATTTCTGTATGTGTGTCTTTAGTTTTCCTGGTAGAGCACTTCTTTCAGAACTCCTTGAAGAGTGGGTCTGGTATTGGTATCTCTCCTTTTCACTTTAGCAGTCTTTGCTTCATGTATTTAGGTGCTCTCTAGTTGGATACATAGATATTTATAAGTGTTATGTCTTTTCTATGACTTAGCCTATTTCCTACTATATAATGCCCTTTTTCATCTCTTTTTACACTTTTTGTCTTAAAGTCTATTTAGTTTGACTCCAGCCCTTTTTTTTATTTCTGTTTGCATGCAATATCTTTTTCTAGCCCTTTACTTTTAGTCTATGTATGTCTTTATCTGTAAGGTGCATTTCTTGTAGGCATAGATAGAGGGTTTCTGTATTTTTATTCATTCAGCCAGTCTGTGACTCTTGATTGGAGATTTTATTCCATTAACATTCAATATTATTATTGACATTTCTGGACATATTCCTATCATTAGGTGAGCCATTTTCTTGTTTTTTTTTCCCCTCTCTTATATATGTCTGTCTGACTTTTAAATTTTCCTTTTATAGCACTCCCTTCAGAACTTCTTGAAGAGCTGGTCTGGAGTTGGTATATTCTTTCAGGATTTGTATATCTAAGAATGTTTTTTATCTTTTTTTCCACATGAAAAAAAGATAAAATATCTTTTGGATATAGTATCTATCTGGATATAGTATTCTTGGATGACATTGTTTTTCATTTAACACTTTGTCTATATTTCCCCAAGCAACAACATACTTTCCTTGCCTGTATTGTTTCTGGTGAGAGGTCTGATGTTAGCCTAATGGGATAAACTTTCTAAGTAACTTCATGTTTCCTTCTTGCCTATTTTGGTATCTTGTCTTTGTCTAGCTTTTGGCCAATCTGACTATGATGTGCCTTGGAGGGTATATTCTTTGGTTGATCCTATTTGGGGGTTCTATGTATTTCTTGGGTCTGGATATTTGAATGCCTCTCTAGGTTTAGAAACTTTTCTTCCGGGTTTTCATGGAATAAATTATCATACTGTTATTTTCTTCACCTTCTGGGACACCAATTATCTGGACGTTTGGGTACTTGATGGTATCTAGTATTTCTCATATATCTTCCTCATTTTTCTTGGTTGTTTTATCAGTCTTTTTGATAATTTTTTCTAGGTCAGAGGTTTTTGTCTTTTGTATTCAAGATTCAATCTTCTTAGTGATTTAATCTACTTTTAATACTTTTGAGAGAAGTTTTTAATTTCCTGTATCACATTCTTTCTATCAATTCTGTGTGATTCTTTTTGATGGTTTCTATTTGTTCTTTCAAATCATGAAAGGACTTCCTTATTTCCTGGAGCTCATTGTCTCTTTTCTCTTGCATCTTATGTAGTTTAGTCACTCTAAATATTCTGAATTGTTTATTCAACATTTCCATGATTTCCATTGTGTTTTCTGTGTGTTATGAGGCGTTGATGTTTTATCTTGGGGGAGAAACATTTTGTTGGTTGCTCATATTTCTTCTGCTTCTGCAATGGTTTCTGATCATCTGGTGATCTATACATTCCTACCTAAATTCTTCAGGTTATCTCTGAGCATTCAAAGGTGTGCAGGAGTAGGCAATTGTCATTTGTATTCTGCTCTACCTCCCTGTTGTTTATCAGTACCTTGCACTGTTGTCACTGTTCCTGGGATACCCAAAGTCCTTCCTGTTTCTAGAGAACATGTGTGCCTGAAACTGAGTTGCTAAGCTTCAATTCAGGAATAAAGAAGAGATCATGTGCTGCTAGCTATAGAAAACATTGAAGTCTTGAGAGTTCAAAGATGAGTGGGTGAGTGGATTAGCCATGGTTTCCAGTCCTATAGCCCTCTAGTTGCAGATGGCCCTGCCATAAAGCAAGACCTTTCACTAGAATGGGTCTCCCAATGGGGTTAGCTGGGGTACAAGATCATTTCAGAATCCCAAGCAACAAACCTGAGTGTCCAAAGGCAAGAGGGGAGGGGCACTGTTTTTTTTTTTCAGAATTTCATTACTTGTTATTATACACCACCTAGTTTCTATTTTAGTTCTTTACAAAGAAAATGCTAAGAAAATTATAATCATATGTTGTATGGTTTTAAAATCATAATTCCAGATTTCTTTACATATAAGATGGAATGGTCCAGCAGCTATGTCCACTGTCATAGACATTAATTCTGTTCAGTGATATGGCACATCTGCAAAATTAACTAGTCACACACAAAAAGTCTCAAATACAGTAAAAATGTACACACAATAAAGGTGATTTACAATGACAAATAAGGAATGTCATTTTTCTTGGCTGTGCTTCAGAAATTTAGGGTCGATAGCCTTAGTCAAGGCACAAAGCGGGAAGAGGAGAGCACAGCTGTCTAGGAGTGGGCAAGGTATGTAAAATCACCAATGAGGTATGCATGCACATAAAGGATTTGAAACTTGTCTCACTACAAAAATTGAATGGAGTTAAAAGGAAATACTGTGGCTTCCCCCTATTCTCCACCTCTGGACCAAGTCCACAATCTTATTTAATCGCATAGAAAATAAAACTGGCAAGGATCTCCAAAAGTAAATCATTTGGGCAGATGAAACAAAATGTTTCACTAATCCCAATTCTTGGTTGTGCCTCCTGGACTAGAAGCATTTTTGTACACAAAGGAGTGTTTCACAAAATTGAAATGTCATTTAGGTGAAAGACAAGACATTTTCCACAGACACTTAAAATTTCAAAACATTCAAGGGGCCCTTACAGCTAAACCATTGTATGTTCTAGTAACGAGGGTTCTGTGGATCCTTCAGCAGCAAATGCCAATTTAAAGAGCACAGGGTCTCTTCGGGTTGATTTGCTTGCTGGCTTGTTCTTCTTCTTGTAGAGCTGCACGAAAAGACTTCACTTTATCCCCCAGCTCAGTTAAAATGTCTATTTTCTGCTCAAGAATAGCTTCAAGTTGTGTAGTATATGAATCTACATCATACTATACTTCTTTAGTCATGTCTAGGAGAGCTTTTTCATCTCCTAGCCATCTAATAGACTTCTGAAATACTGCCCTGTGATCTTCTACAACCTGTTCTTCCATCTCTACCATTTGTGAGACAGCTTTGTGGAAAGTAAACAGTTGTGGAGAAACTACTTTATTTTGTTCACAAAAAAGTTTTAGATAATCTCTCTGAGGAGAACTCCCCACACCCCACTGTGTCTCTAAGTCATCAATCTGGTTTGGTGGGTGGTGCATTATTGGACGGACATCACCAGCAGCAGTGGGATCTACAGTCAATTCTTTTACTCTGTTTGCATATCTTAATTTATTGAGAGTATTTTCACAGGATGCCATCTCTGGAGAGATTGGGGAAATCATGCAGGTACAAGAGGTTTCACCTATGAATGAATCTCTTTAACACCTGAGTGAGTTTACTTGCTCAGAAAAGAGTATGAGGCTTATTTCTACCTGAGGTTCTGATGCACTCTTTGAGTGCTAAAAGGCTTTTTATTAATTTCAGCACCTTCAAGCCTGGTTTGCCTGTCCATGCTGGAAGTGTCAGCTCCTCTTTCATTTCCAGCCAAATCGATGAGGGAAAATTTGTCGTGTAGTTTTTCTTTCCTTCTAAGAATAATCTGAAACACTGCATGGCTCTGAGATGAATGTGCATTTACAGATGTTTGACCAGATATTCTGTAACTGTTGCCTATGTCAATAAGTTTCAGTACATCTTCAACACATTTGCCCTCCCATTCCTGTAATCCCACCACTTGAACTCCATCTTCTAGAACTCTTAATTTTGTTTTCCTATTTAGCAAGTCAAACACCTTTCCACTACAAATTTCAAAAAAGGTTGCATATACTTGAAGTTCTAGCTTCTTATAGTTTGGCTTCTTTAGCATCAAAAAGATATCTCAAGCTGCTAATGCATGAATTCCTTTAGAACAATCTTGGTTCTTTCCTGAAAAGTCACCACCCATAGTATGAGGTTTTCCACTTCCAGTCTGCCCATAAGCAAAGCATATAGCCATTCCCTTTTCAAATATGGTTTCTACTAGTGGTCTAGCAGTAAACCTGTAAACCATTTCATTAGGAGCTGAGTCATTAAAGGCACAATTGAAATGAAATGTTTGGTTTTCTAGGTACATTGTTAAATGTACCTAGAACCAAACTTTTTGTTTTGGTTCATGTACCATCATAACATCTTTACTAGGGGTTGTGATTACATCAAGATCTTTCATTTGAGTTTCTTTTTTTATTGAGTGGTCGTTTTCTTACACAAACATATATACTATGTTCATCAATCGAATCTACTGTTGTTAATGGCCTATAATCCAAACTTCCTCTAAAGTCTCTGATCATACACATAATTTCATAATTTGGGTTTGTAGCATCAACATCCTGGGCTCTTTTTTCTCTAAGTTATTGTTGCAGTCTCCTTTTTTCTCATTTTTCTTGTAATTTTTCAACTTCTTTCACACAATTAGATTTTTAACATGAAGGGGTTCCAAATTCCTTTTGTACAGCTTGAACTGAAGATTTATCTGAAACACTACCATTCTGTTGTGCAGAAGAAGATCGTTCAGGAAGCTGACTAGGCCGTGCATGTGCAGAACCAACCACTCTATTATCTCTTGGAGGAGAGTCATTCTTTTTTTTTTTTTTTTTTTTTTTGAGAGGTATTTGCTATAGGGCGCGTGCGCTCGCCACACAGACAGAGAGAGACAGAGAGACAGAAAGCGAGAAATCACCCCCCAGGGAGGATGGCCACACTGCAATCCCTTCTCCTCCATTCTCCTCTTGGGATCCTGGGCACACACACACATGCGCCCGGCTTGTTTCAAGCCACTGGGTCCGGGACGCGAACCGCGGTTGGCTACATGGGAGTCCAGCGACATAGCCATTCCGCTAACTGTTGGTCCCTAAGAGGAGGAGGGTCATTCTTAATAGAAGTACAGTCCTTAGATTCTTTACAATTTTGTTTATTTTGGCTGAGGTTGTTGGACGTAGAGGTATTTCTGGACTGGCTTCAATTTCTTCATCAGGTACAAGGTCAGAGTTAAGAGAAAAGATGCTCTCCAGGTCAATCTCTTTGCCTTTTGTATCTCCATTTTCTATCCACTCAACAGTTACACTTTCATTATCTTCATTCAAAGATGTTACCATTGCTTGATGTAATCGGCCATCGCTACACTTGTTCTCCACGTAAATCCCGATCTGGATCTTGCCGAAGTTGGCCACTGCCATCATCTCACCTGGAGAAGCAGCAGCGGGCCGAGGGAGGGGGACAGGAGGACGGAAAAGGCGGGGAGGAGGCAGGGTAGGTGTGGAAGGGGGAGCAGTTGCCTGGGCGTCAGCATGAACGCCAGTGGGGCCGTGAGGAGCAGCAGCTGGGAAGCAGGTGGAGGCTACCGGCCTGCAGGCCTGTGGCAGGATACTTACGCCAGAGCGTCGGGGTGAAGGGAGCTGGCACTGGGGCGGGGCACTGTATTTTTTGATTACTTCCAGGAGTTTTTTTTTGTTGTTGTTGTTGTTGAATACCCTTGGGTCGTCTATATACAATCATGTCCTCTACAAATAGAGATAATTTCATATATTATTTCCTTATTTGAATGCCTTTTTAAAAAATTCTATTTTCTGATTACATTGGCAAGTACTTTCAGCACTATATTGAAAAGGAGTGGACAAAATGGGCAGCATTGCCTTGCACTAGTTTTTAGTAAAAAAAAAAAAAAGCTTTCAGCTTTTCCCATCCAGTATGTTGTTAGCTATGGGTTTTTCATAGATGGCTCTTACTGTGTTGAGAAATGACCCTTCTATGCCAATTTTGATGAGAATCCTAATCAAGAAGAGATTTTTTTAAATTAAAAAAGATTTTAAAGATTCATTTTATGTATATATTTTTATTATTATTCATACATTAAATTGCTATACATCATTTGATTGCAAAGAGACTTTATGGAGCATGATATACACCTCAGTCCTGCCCAGTTGAGACCACCATACACATCCTCGTCAACAGATAATAAACCTTATCTGTGTCCCACAAGTGTCTTACCTCTCTGTTTTCCCCCCAAATTTCCTACACCTTTTTATTTTTCTAATTTGAGTCTGTGGAGTTGGATGGTTGTTGCAAGGAGCTCTTGTTGAATGACTTTGCAGACTAGTAGAAAAATAAACATAAGCAAGATTATTGACACAATTATTTTCAAGAAATATTATAAGGAGTGACGAAGCATTTTAAGAGGATTAGTGCCTTTAGGTTGATTTAAAATATTAGAGACTAAATTAGAAGGATTAAATGGAGGTAGAAAACTATTTTGCAAATCTATGATTTGTTTATGAAGATTTTTATATCTACAGAAATATTATTAGAAGACCATATTTCATGGAGATGATTTTGAATAGAAGTCCAGTTTTAATGTGTGTTATTATATGGTAAGGGAGTCACACAGATATGTTGAAATATTGCATGACATTTCAAATGATTTTGTAACTGCATTTTAAACACTTTTTTTTTAAAGCTGTCTACTGTAGTTTCAAGCTCTCACAAATGGACAGCAATATGTTTATTAATATTTAATTGAGTGCCCATTATATGAGAATGATTATGAGTGAGAGCATTGACAAAAGTGGTAGCATGAGTCTGTTGACTAAAAGCAACTGCAGACATTGCTAGGGAGGCAATTAAAGTGATTGTGGTGAGAACTCCGAAAATGACTTCTCCCCCAAATTTTTTTGGTCTAGCTAATTGTGACTTTTATGTAACACTTGAAGTCTAGTGCCATTGTACTATGGGCCAGAAATTGTTACTGCTATTGCTACATATGAGGGATGGCACAGTATTAATATATCTTGGCCAAAATTATAACTGATAACACAGTTCATAAGATTACAGTTAGTGCAATTTATTTTTATTTTGTTATTTCAATAAGTAAAATTTAGAATTTTAGCCATTATGGCATAAGCCTTTGGAAGACATGTCATAAGTCCAAAAGTTTGGGTAGAAAATTGTGTGCTCCCATTGGAAAAAAAAAACTTTGGAGTAATTAAAGGCCATGGCTACTTTCCCAAGTTTTCTTTTGTTGGTGGTTATCAGGGGTTGTTAAAATACTGGAAACAAATTCTCCTGTAATTGGCTGTTTGGAATAAAACCAGTTGCAAACTTTGGTGTTGTGAGAGGTAACTTTGCTGAATTATAATAACATAAAATCCAGGGAGGGTAACGATTTTCTGGATTTAAATCCAAATTGGGATGACAATGTTGGGCATGAAGTGGAAATATGGTAATATTAGAAAAGGATTCATTTTTAAAGGTGGTATGTTGCAAAAGTAATGTAACCCAACGTGTGTGGGTCTCGTTATAGACTTGTACATGGGCTATTTTTACTCCACGAACAATCTTCACACAAGAGTCTTGTGTGGAGGAAAGATAAATGGGTGAATCAGTAATAGCCGAATAGTTAAATTTTACACACTGATTGTTAAGGCTATTAATGGGAATTCCCCCTAGTCGATGTGGTTAAATGCTTTTTCTGCATCAGCTTATCTGACTATATGGTTTTTTATCTTTCTTTCCATTAATATGGAATATTACATTTATGGTTTTGTATATATTGAACCACACTTGCATGGGTGGAATAAAGTCTACCTGGTTGAGATGTATAATCTTTTTATATGTTGTTGGATATGATTTGCTAGTGTCTTGTTGAGAATTTTTTTGTCTATATTCATCAGAGACGTTGGTCTGTAGATTTCATTTCTTGTCATGTCCTTGTCTGTTTTAAGGATGAGAGTGATGGAGGCTTCATACAATGAATTTGGCAGGATTTCTTCCTTTGGGATCTTTAAAAATAACTTTAGTAGAATGGGGGTTAACTCTTCTTTAAATGTTTTGTAGAATTTAGAGGTGAAGCCATCAAGGCCAGGGCTTTTCTTTGTTGCGGATTTATTTATTACTGGTTCAATCTCATTGCTTGTTATGGTTCTATTCAGGCTTCATTTGTCCTCCTGATTTAATTTTGATAGGTAATATGTTTCTAGGAATTTGTCCATCTCATTCAGGTTTTCTTGTTTGCTGCCATATAATACCTCATAGTATCCTTCTTTTTTTTTTTTTAAGAGATTTTTGCTACAGGGCGCGTGCACTCGCCAGACAGACAGAGACAGAGACAGAAAGCGAGAAATCACCACCCAGGGGGGATGGTCATGCCACAATCCCTTCTCCTCCATTCTCTTCTCGGGATCTTGGGCACACACGCACGCACACCCGGCGTGAGTTTTAAGCCACCAGGTCTGGGACGCGAACTGTGGTCAACTACGTGGGAGTCCAGCAACATAGCCATTATGCTAACTGCTGGTCCCCCTCATAGTATCCTCTAATGATGTTTTTTATTTCTATTATGACTGTTGTAATATTTTTTGTTTCTCTGCAAATTTGATATATCTGGTTCTTTCTCTCTTCTTAATTAATCTAGCTAATGATGTGTCAATCTTGTTTATCTTTTCAAAGAACCAGCTTTTGTTATCATTTATTTTTGTATAGTTTGCTTATTTTCTATTTCATTTATTTCTGCTCCTATCTTTACTATTTCTTTTCTCCAGGTATTTTTTTGGATTTTGCTGTTGTTTTTCCAGTTCTTGAGACATGATGTTAGATTGTCTATTTGCCCTCTTTCCATTTTTTTCTTATGCACATTTATTGCTATGAACTTTACTCTTATGACTGCTTTTGCTGTGTCCCATAGATTATGGAATCTTGCTATGTTTTATCATTAGTTTTAATGAGTCATTTGATTCCCATATTTATTTTTTCAGTAGCTGTGAAATCATTTAGGAGTAGGTTATTTAGTTTCCATATGACTGTGTTTTCATATTTTTTTTCTAAAATTAATATCAAGTTTAGTTCCATCACAGTTAGAGAAGTGAGTTTAAGCCACCGGGTCTGGGACTCGAACCACGGTCAACTACATGGAACTTCAGCAACATAGCCATTACGCTAACTGCTGGTCCCATTTTTTTTAAAATCCATTTAGTCAGTCTGTGTCTTTTGGTTGGAAAATTTAATCCATTAACATTCATTATTATTATCAATATTTCTGGTGGTATCCTTACCATTAAGTTGGCCATTTTCTTTCTTTCTTTTTTTTATCTTATTTCTGTCTGTCTTGTTTGTTTATTTGTATTCCTGGTATAGCACTCCCTTTAGAACTTCTTTAAGAGCTGGTTTGGTGTTGGTAAATTCTTTTAGGTTTTGTTTATCTGAGAATTTTTTTTTAACTTTTCTTCCCATTTGAAGGGCAATCTTGCTGGATATAGTAATCGTGGCTGATATTGTTTTCCTTTTAAAATTTTGTATATATAGGGACCAGCAGTTAGCGTAATAGCTATGTCGCTGGACTCCCATATAGTCGACCGTAGTTTGAGTCCCAGACCTGGTGGCTTAAAACTCACACCGGGCGCGTGTGTGTGCATGCCCAAGATCCTGAGAGGAGACCGGAGGTGAAGGGATTGCAGCATGGCCATCCCCCCCGGGGGGTGATTTCTAACTTTCTGGCTCTCTGTCTCCTCTGTCTGGTGAGAGCACACGCCTTATAGCAAAAAAAAGCAAGCAAGCAAACAAATAAACAATAAAACCTCTCCAAAAATTGTGTATATTTCTTCCCATTCTTTCCTTGCTTAAATGGTTTCTGCTGAGAGGTCCAACGTTAGCCTTATGGGATAACCTTTGTAAGTAACTTTACATTTCTCTCTTGCCAATTTTTTTTTGGGGGGGAGGTTTTTGCTATAGGATGCATGCGCTCGCCAGACAGACAGAGAGAGACAGAGAGAAAGCGAGAAATCATCCCCCAGGGGGGATGGCCATGCCACAATCCCTTCTCCTCCATTCTCCTCTCAGGATCTTGGGCATACACGCACATGTGCCTGGCGTGAGTTTAAGCCACCGGGTCCGGGACTCAAACCGCGGTTGACTACGTGGGAGTCCAGCAACATAGCCATTATGCTAACTGCTGGTCTCTCTCTTGCCAATTTTGGTATTTTTGTCTTTATCTGTGGTTTTGATCAGTCTGGCTATGATGTACCATGGAGAAGATCTTCTTCAGTTGATTCTATTTGGCATCCTTTGTATTTCTTGGGTCTGGATGTTTGAGTGCTTCTCTCGACTTGGAATGTTTTCTTCCAGGATTTTGTGGAATAGAATATCAATGTCCTTAGTTTCTTCACCTTGTGGGATACCAATTATCTGGATGTTTGGGTGTTTAATGGTGTCTTGTACTTCTTGTATATTGCCCTCTCTTTATTTTTTCTTATTTTTCATTCTTGTCTTGATTTCTTCTAGGTCAGAGGTTTTGTTTTCTGCATGATCTGATCTGCCTTTAATACTTTAGAGGAATATTTTGATTCCCTCTATTAAAGCCTTCATCTCTAACAGTTCCATTTCATTTTTTTTGTGGAGTCTAATTCTTTTTTTTCAAATCATGGAAGGACTTCCTCATCTTATGGAGCTCATTGTCTCTTTTCTCTTGCATCTTCTGAAGTAAATTGTCTCTCTTCTCTTGCATCTCATATAGTTTTGTCACTATGAATATTCTGAATTCTTTATCTGACATTTACCTGAGTTTATTTGTACTGTCTGTGGATGATGAGGGATTGTTCTTTTCTCTTGGGGGAGAGAATTTTTTTGTTTTCTCATAATTCTGTGCTGGTTTCTGGTTCTTTCATGGATTATACATTTCTTCCTAGTTTCTTGGAGTTAATTTTGAGGATTAAAAGGTGTGTGGAAAGAGATAAGCCATGATCTCTCTGTAGCTCATCTTCCTGATGCTCACCCAACAATTAGCAGTATTGTCACTGGAACTGTACATTCTAATGGTCACCCAGTTTCTTGAGAACAAGTGCACCTGGGGCTGAACTGCAGGGTTTTAGTTGATGAAGACAGTAGGGGTCACATGGCACACTTCAGGAAACTATGAATTTGAGAGTATTCCTGAGGCAAAATGCAGTTAGAGGTCTAAACCAGACTCCTGGCAGCAGTCAGGAAACAGTGGAGTTCCCAAGGGGATCTCTGACCTCAGTCATTCTCACTGGGTGCTGCCATTGCCACATGGGTTGGGAAAGATGGAGGAAGAGGTTCTGGGCACCTGTAACTGGTCTGAAGATAGTGGAGTTCCCAAGGTGATTTCTGGCCTCAGTCATTCTCACTGGCTGCCTGGCTGCCTGGCTGCCTGGCTGCCACTACCACCAGACTGGGACCAGGAATGATGGAGTCATATTTGTTTTTAATTTGTGCAAATTTAATACTATAACCCTAAGAGAAGAAATAATTGAATAGTCCAAGTGATTTTCTCAATAAGGCCCTTCTTCTCAGTAAGTGTTGGTCCTTGAGGAAGCATGGGAAGTGGTAATGTTTCCTTGGGTGGTTCTGTTCCTAAACAGTGTATTTTACTTCAATAAGTCTTGTGCTTAAAGTATTTTTCATACATCATGATTGCTAAGTACAATCTAACTACTTCCAATTATTTCTAGCATTGAATGACAAGACTTTTAAACTTATAGAAAGAAACAGCTGTACTTTAAGGGAAATTTAAAGTTTTTTAAGGGTAAAATTGATGATTTACAGCCAGCATAAAACTCCACTCTATCATAAAAAGCAAGTATATGCACATGTGCACATACACCTATTTATCATCTCTGGGAAGCAATTTGCCTATATTTTGTTGCCCTCAAATTCTTACTGTCCCATCTGATAATTATTTCCACCTCTATGTGTGTGTGTGTACATGGGCATGCAGACACGTACACATACACACACACACACACACACACACACACACACAGAGCAATATATCTGAAATAAAGAGAAAAGTACTCACTCTTGCTGCAGTCCCTGAAAACTTTGTAATGTTGAGGATCCACTCTCAATTGCACTCTCCTCACTATCACTTGGAATCTCCAGTGGAGACATAGAAGTGGGGTCAACCTTCACTGAAAGCAAAGAAAGGGAGCAGTGTGGGCTAAAAATGTGTTTCTGCAATCATTTTCAAGATTTCAAGTTAGGCCTGAATTAATAAGTGGCAGCAAGATAAATAAAGAAAAAGAAAATATAGATGGAAGAGAATAACTTTAACATTTAGCATTGCAGGGAACAGAAATGCCTTTAAGGGAAGGGAGTAAGGAATGTTCTGGTACCACCTTAATGTGAGTTTTTAAAAAAATATGTTCTGGGTTTGATTCATCTCTGTATCACCAGCACCCAGGACAGTGTCTGATGGAAAGTCAAGTTCAATATATATTTGTTGAATTGAATTCTCTGAACAGTTTGTGGCTGCCTCAAGATCAATTAATAGGATTACCCCAGAAGTGAGTACATTTCTTTTGACTTAAATAAAAATGAATCAATTAGATGAAACATGTACTAAATACCTAGTAGGTGCTTAATACGTGTTAGCACCCGTCCTTTCCACCTATGTTGGGAGAAACCCTCAAATATTCCATATTATCAACCACCAATATTTCTAATTACTAACGAAACTCAGTCAGGTAGTCAGTTATCTTCTAGATCCAGTGAAAGCTTCAAAATTTCTTTATAGAAGAAACTTAAGGGTGATGATAAGCTGTGTGGAGTATTTGGCTAATACAATTGTGACTATCCTTTGCATATTATTTACTAAAATGTTTTAAGTATGCATTTCAACATGAAAGCTTGTCTTTCTATGTGCATGGATGTGTGTGTGTCTATGTGTGTAATGTAAATTAAATAGTAACCTAAAATTTTGTGCATTTTTAAAAAAAATCAAAAGTAATATGTAGAGGGTAAGTACATATAAATTTTGAAACCTGTTGCACTCCAATTGTTATGTGTGCTTCTTTCTAAGGTGTAAGCATCCCATTATGGAGATAACTGGGCTATTGTCCTTAGCTTGGAACTACACTGAACACTTTTAAATTTTCATCTGCTTATTTAGAATAAAATAAGCAGTCCATCTCTGGTGAACTGGTTGATATTATAGGAGAGATTCAAACTTTATGCAAAGCAACCCTTGATGCTGCCACAGCCTTGATGTCAGCAGATTCACACAGACAATTTTATTTGCTTTCAAAATTTGTATTTTTTTATATTCTCTTCTCATTTGAAAATTGACTATCATATCTCAAAACAAGAGCATTATAAACAGTTATTACCACAGCTAATCACTAGTCAATAATGATGTATTTATATAAAAGACCATTATAGGGACCAGCAGATGGCATAATGGTTACATCTCTGGACTCTCATATGGCTGATCATGGTTTGAGTCCCCAACATGGAAGCTTAAATCTCATACCAGGTGCATGGGTGTATGTGCCACAAATACTGAGAGGAGAATGGAGAAGAAGGGATTGCAGCATGGTTGCCCCCCCCCGTCTCTCTCTCTGTTTTTCTAGCAAGCACTCATGCCCTATAAGAAAAATCTCTATAACAATAATAATAATGCCATTGCAGAGACTCAACAACTTGATGCTTAGAATATTTAGATATGAAATTATTACAGGACATTGAATTGATGATATTTCATTGTATTTTTTTATCTGTTAGATGAGTCTTAGAAATTTTTCTTTTATATATTGAGTTGAAATTTGGTTTCAAATCATTTTCACCCACTTATTTCTCATTTGGCCTTTGAAATTTATACCAAGCATTATCAGCTCATCATTTATTTTTTTCAAGTTTCAGCTTCTTTATTTTTTTTAAAGTATTTTAATTGACATATAAAAATTGTAAATATTTGTGAGGAGAACAATGTGATTTACAGCACAAGAATACAATGTGTAATGATTCATTCAGAATAATTAGCACACCCATCATCTCAACCATTTATCATTGGTATGTTGGGAACATTCAAAATCCTTCCTTGTAGGTACTTTGAGATGCAGGGTGAGTTGTTGACATCCATATTCTCCCCACTATATTTTATAATATTAGAAATTGTTCCTCTTATATAGTTACAATTTTACTTCTGTTAACCAACATCCCTCTATACTGCCCCTTCCTTCCCACTCTCTAGTAATCATTCCTCATCCCTGTACCATTCCCTGCACCTCCAATTTCTATATATGAGGAAGAATATGTGATACTTCTCTTTATGTTTCTCCTGGCTTATTTTACTTCATATAATGTCCTCCAGGTTTGCCTATTTAACCCTAAATGACAGAATTATTTCATTATTTGTTATGGCTGAATGGTATTCTATTGTGTGTGAATGTATGTGTGTATATCACATTCTCTTTATCCATTTGTTAGTTGATGGACACTTAGGTTGTTTCCATATTTTGGCTATTGTAGAGTGCTGCAATAAACATTGAAGTGCAGATATCTCTGCAACATTATGATTTACTTTCTTTGGATATATACCTAGAAGTGAGATTGCTAGATCAGACAGCAGTTCTGTTTTTTGTTTCTTTGAGGATCCTATATAGTGTTTTTCATAATGGCTGTGCAAATTTAAAATTGCCTCCAACAATATAAAAGAGTGCCCCTTTCAATACTTGCTAGAATTTGTTACTTTGGTCTTTTTGGTAACAACTATTATAATTGGAATGAGATGATATCTCATTGTATGTTTTATCTGCATTTCCCTAATGATTAGTGATATTGAAAATTGTTTCATATTTGTTGGTCATTTGTATGTATCTCTTGGTAACTCCTTAATCAGGCCATTTGCTAATTTTTTTGGTTGGGTCATTTGTTTTTGTGCTACTGACTTGAATCCCTTGTATTCTCTGATTACTAATCCCTTGTTGGATGTAACACAAATATTTTCACTACAGATCTGTGGACTGTCTCTTCACTCTGCTGACTGTTTCCTTAGCTTTTCAGCTTTTAAGTTTTATATAGTCCTATTTGTCTATTTTTTTATTTTGTTGACTGTGCTTTGGAAGTTTTAGTCATGATGTATTTATTTATTTATTTTGTCAGAGAGCATGTGCACTTAACAGAGAGAAAGACAGAGAAATCACCTCATAATAGAGCCTAGTCACTACAATCTTCTTTCATCCATTTCTCTATCCCATCAGGATTTGGGGCATGCAAACACATGCACTAGCATGATTTTCAAGCTTCTGAGGCCAGCATTTGAACTGCAGTCAGCCATGTAGTATCTGGTTGCCTATACACAGTGCTTAACCATTGTATCATGGGGCTGGTTTTATTCAGAAACTCTTTGCCAGGACCAATGTCCTGAAGCATTACCCCTGTGTTTTCTTATAGTAGTTTCATAGTTTTGTGTTTTATGTTTGTCTTTAATACACTTGGAGTTTATTTTTATATATAGTGAGAGATATATTTATGGCTTCATTCTTCCCCAATTAAATGTCATTTTTTCCCAGCACCATTTATTAAAGAAATGATCTTTTCCTGAGTGGATGTTTAGGGGACTTTTGTCAAAAATCAACTGGTTGTAGATAAGTGGATTTATTTCTAGGTTCTGTCATGTTCCATTTGTCTGTATGTCTGTTCTTTGTCAACACCTTGCTTCTTTTGTTACTATGACTTTAAAGTATAATTTGAAATATGATAGTGATGCCTCCAGCTCTTAAGTTTTCACATTTCAGAAAACTTCAGCTCTTTCCTTGGTGGTTTCAAGTGTTCTTCCTTAGAAATTCCTGGTGAAATGTAGCTGAGTAATTATTGTTTTATGCCTTCATTACAGAGGAGATGAGTGCTGAGTGCTTCCTGTTGGCCATCCTGATCTGAAAATCCCCAGATCCTCATTTGACTTGAGTTTTAATTCTCTCACCATCTTCTCTCTCCTCAGTTTATACTCCAGTTTATTAATGTTCTTCTTAAAGCACAACACTCAAAACTGACTGTAGTACTACAGAAATAGTGAAGTTAAATATATTGAACCAGTTCAGCGGCACATAATTTTCTGTGATCATTCCCAAATATACACTAAAGTAGATGTACTTCTAGGAGGGAAATTGGGTGGCTGACTAATAGTGGTAGAAGGCAGACTTAATCTATATTCTTCTGAATTTATTTTAAATATTAAATATAAGGGATAATTACAGTATTTGAATTCTCTCCTGGACAATTTTTCATTTGTTTATCAAGTTATTTGCTGCAAAATAACTCCTATTTAGCACTTTGTTATGTTCTCTGGAGAGGCACACACAGTAAAAATAACAGGGAGTCTTATTCTTAAGGATTTTACAATTTGGTTGGGAATAATGTCCATATACTTGTAACATAGACAAGTAAAAAGTGTAAAATAGAGGATGGTAGATTGTAAGGCAGGAGCTAAATTTAGCTAAGTATGGTAGGGATAGAAAGAAATATTGTACTCAACTTTCCCACCAAAGCATCCTTAATGGCATAGAATAAACACATTCTCCTGGAAAGTCCCAGGATTAAATTACTTTTGAAGTTACTGATATATCTTAAAAGTTTATTCAAAATTTGCATTTTGCTCTATAACACAGCTATATGTTTAAAGTTTATTTACTTATTACTTCCATGAAAGTGAGAGAGAGACAGACAGACAGAGAGATGGTATCCTCAATAGGGTTTCAATGCCACCATCAAACTCTAGGCTCACCCAGTCCTAGATGACAGGCACGAAAGTGCTCAACATATTCAGGGACATTTCTGGCATGAATGAAAACCTTCCCATGTGGGTCTGCCTCACAGAGCACACATTTTACCACTGTGCCACCATCAGGCCCCAGTAACAATATCATATTTTAAAATATAATATGCTTTAAATTATTTACTAATTAAATAATATAAAAGTTCCAGGAAGGTGCATAATATTTCACTCAAGGATATGCATACCTATTTGAATCAGTGTTTATAAAAGATTACTCTTGAAGCAATGTGAGATTAATTTGAGGGAGTGGAAAAATACAGGTGATAGAACAATCCAAAAAGGGAACAGATGGAGGAAAGTGAGAGGCAATATTTATGCTTACCTGATCCAGAATTTTTGCCATCTCCTCCAATGAGTGGGACTGTAATGGCTGCAGGGCCCCCATCTGCAGGCAAAGTCGTATACATCATGGGTAGAGACTGTACCACCACTGGGATGGTTTTCAGACCACCCATTTTATTTTGCAGACTGATTGAGGGGATGGTATGAATCACATGTAAGATCTGCTGGCCACCAGTTCCCTGAGAGGAGGCCAGGATAGAGCCTGGTGTCAAAACTGTCGGGATGTTTGCTGAAGTGCTTGTGTCAGATGTTGAAGTGGACACCACAAAGGTCTGGGGAGCAGACTGTGCCTTCAGAGGACATATTGGAGCCTGTAGCATGCTGGCAGGCTGGAGAGGAGTCTTGGGCTTGTGAAAGGAGAGGTCGACTGGTTCCACCTGGGGCAAGTTGAAATCATTAGCCAGAAGTTCTTCTGGGGGTTCAATCTTGATGTCATTAAACATTGCTGGGTTCTCCATGGGATTGGCATCCAGGAGTGGGAGAGATGTCATATTACTCTTCGGTCTGCTGTCTCAGGGGTATCTCTAATCTAAACAGGGTCAGTGAACTAAAATAAATAAAGAAAGAAGATATGCAAGAAGAGACATGTGAGTAAAGAAAGAAAGAAATCTCCACTCTCTCCTCATAGAAAAAAATACATGGTATTAGGGGAAAAAATGAGGCAGGAAAAAAAAAAAGAAAAAAGAAAAAAAGAAAAAAAATAATAACTTCACTGAGCACCAGTAAGTACCAGGGACAGTATCAGTCAAATGATAAAGATTATTTCATTTAATAGTCACAATAATCTTGCCATATTAATTAAAATCAACAGGTCCTGAGTATCTACTATAAGCACTATGCTGAGCCAGGTGGCAGTACAATGAGTAAGATAGGCCAAGAAGTGCATACCAACTTATTAACTATAATGACAGAATAATATAAGTACATACAAGTCATATATAAATGATGTAAAAGAAATATGAGATGTTTTGGAAAAAGAAAAAGCAGGTCAATATGGCCAACTGAAGCAGGAGAAGGCTACAGGCTTCCCACTGCCTTCCATCTGCACCAGGTACATCAAGACTGGCTCCTACCACACCCTTTCACCATCATTACTCCTAGAGTCTGGGCTGCAGGTCAGGCGGCAGCAGTCAGTTAGGCCACCAGAGGCAGGAAACTGCTTCAGGCTTCCCACTGGCTTTCAATCATTATATGTACATCCCGACCAATTCCTTCCACACCACTTTGCCACCAATACCCCCAGAGCGTGCATTGCAAATCAGGGGGCAGCAGGCCATCAGTGAGGTCACTGAAGAAGGATACCCCTTCAGGCTTCCCACTGCCTTCCAACCATGCCAGGTACATCCAGACCAGCTCCTTCCACACCCCTTTACTGCCATTTCTTCTGGAGACTTTGCTGATGATCTGGGAACAGCAGCACTCAGTGAGGTCAATCAAGACAGGAGACAGATTCAGACTTCCCATTGCCTTCCAACTATCTTAGGTACATCCCAACAAGCTCTTCCAACACTCCTTTGCTGTCATTATCCCCACAGCCTCGGCTGTGAATAGGGCAGCAGCAGTAGTCAGTGAGGTCAACTGAAGCAGGAGACTGCTTCAGGCTTCCCACTGCTTTTTAATCATCTCAGGTACATCCCATGACTCTTCCCACACCATTATGACCCCCTTAACCCTGGACCCTATGCTGCAGATCAGGGAGCAGTGGAAGTCAGTGAAGCCAACTGAGGCAGGAGACCACTTCAGGCTTTCCACTACGTCCAAACCTCCCAGGTAAATCTCAACTGGTTCGTCCCACGCTTTATCACTATCATTACACCTGGAGCCTGCAATGTGGATCAGGGAGCAGCAGCAGTTGGTGAGGGCAGCTGAGTCAGGATATCACTTCATGTTTTCCAACACCTTTAAGCCATTCCCAAACACATCCCAACCAACTCCTTTTTCACCTCTTCACAGACTTTACCTCTGCAGCCAGAGCTGTGGATCAGGGAGCAGTGGCAGTCAGTGATGCCCACAGAAGTGGGCAACCACTTCAGGATTCCTACTGCCTCCAACCCTCCCCAGATAATTCCAACATGCTCTTTCCACATCCATTCACTGCTATTACCTCCAAAACCTATACTGTAGATCAGGGAGCAGTAGCAATCAGTGAGGCCAACTAAGGCAAGAGATTACTTCAGGCTTCCCACTGCCTTCCAACCACTCCAGGTACATCCCAATCAGCTCCTTCCACACCCCTTCACCACCATTATCCCTAGACACAGTGCTGTGGATCTTGGAATAGCAGCAGTCAGTCAGGTTAACTGAGGCATGAGAATGCTTCAATCTTCCAACTGCCTTCCAGTGTTCCCATGTACATCTTAATTGACTCTTCCTACACCCCTTGATTGCCATTACCCCTCAAGCTTGCACTGCAGATCAAGAAGCAGCAGCATTCAGTGAGGCCAACAGAGGCATGAGACCACATCAGACTTCCCACTGCCTTCCAACTCTTTCAGGTATATCTCAACTGGCTCCTTTCACACCCCTTAATTGCTATTATTTTTGGAGCCTATGCTGTGGATCAGGGATCAGTGGCTATCAGTGAGAGAAACTGAAGAAGGAAGGCCACCTGAAACCTCTTGCTGCCCTCTGCCCTTTTCCCACCAGGAATATCTTGAGACTTTATAGTTTTCTGACTCCTATCTTAGTTGAAACTCTCCAGCTCATCCCTGGGAGAACCTGGTCCCAAGAGACTGGGAAAAAAAATCACTATCTAAACCTATATATATGTACACTACTCAGATTAGAAGTCAAGGCCTTCTACCAAGAACAAGTCTGAGTTGTTGAGTTCTTCTCCCCACCACCCCCAATAATATAGAATTGAAACCAGAAAAGTGAAAAAAGTGTATAACCCATCAGATGACTAGTAACCATCATCATGACACAAGAAATATGGGAAAATAAGGAAATGCCTCTTTTTCTATGCAACATAGAATTTTTTCTAAAACCATGAATAGCACAAGAAATATCAGGAAAGTTAGAAATATTTCAGAATATTCATAGTGATAGAAATGAGGATATTTTTCCAGGATTTGAAGGAGATAAACACCATAAAAAATCAATCAGAACTTCTAGAGAGGAAGACATTAACACAAAAAATCAAGAGCTCCTGATCTCTGCCTCTGCTGCCCTGTCCTGGGTCTACCTTTACTGCTGTGAAGCCCTCAGCCTAGGCCCACCCCTTACAGACCCTATGCATTAGTAAGGACAGATTAATTGCAGACATCTCTATCTTTGCCTCTGGTGCTCTGTCCTGGATCCACATTCACTGCTGTGAAACCCCCATTCTGGGCCCATCACTTCTAGACCTAGGATTAGCAAAGACAGAATAGTTATAGTTATCTCTATCTCTGCCTCTGCTGCACTGTCCTGAGCCCACCTTCACTGATGTAAAGACTCCAGCCTAGCTGCCTGCCTCTCCAGACCCTAGGTATTAGTAAGGACAGAATAGTAGTAGCAGGCATCTCCATCTCTGTCTCTGCTTTCCTACCCTGAGCCCACCTTCACTCTTGTAAAGCTGCCAGCCTGGGACCCCTTTCCAGACCCTAGGCACTAGTAAGGACAGAATAGGTGCAGGCATATCTGCCTCTGCTGCTCTGTCCTGTGTCTAAATTTACTGCTGTGAAGCCACCAGAATGGGAACCCTGCTTCCAGACCCTAGGCATTAGTAAGGTAGGAAAAATTGCTCTCTATCCTGCTATTTTCTATCTTTTCTAACTTCTTAAAAAAAGGTCCCCCCCCCATGTTTTTCTCTTGCTAATTTGAATCTCCTTCCCTCATATAGTACAGAATAGTTGCAGGCATCTCCAACTCTGCCTTGCTGAACTTCCTGGGTCCACTTTGACCGCTGTGAAGCCCCCAGCCTGGGCCGCCCTCTTCCAGAACCTAGGCATTAGTAAGGACAGAATAGTTGTAGGCATTTCCATCTCTGCCTCTGCTGCCATCTCCTGGGTCCACCTTCACTGATATGAAGACCCCAGCCTAGACCCACCCCCTCCAGACCCTAAGGATTAGTAAGGACAGAATAGTTGCAGACATTTCCATCTCTGCCACTGATTCCCTGTCTTGGGTACACCTTCAGTGCTCTGAAGCTCCAGCCTGGGACCCCCACTTCAGACAATAGGCATTAGTAAGGATAGAATAGTTGCAGGAATCTCCATCTCTGCCTCTGCTGACATGTCCTGGATCCATCTTCACTGCTCTGAAGCCCCAATCCTTGTCCCAACCCCTGCAGATCCTAAGCACTAGTGAGGTAGGCAAAATATCTCTCTATCCTATTATTTTCTATCTTTCCTAACTTCTTTTTTAAAGAAGTTTCCTTTACTCCTGTTTCTTTCCCTTGTTAATTTGTCTCTTTCTCACATAGGACAGAATAGCTGCAGGCATCTCAATCTCTGCCTCTCTTGCCCTGTGCTGGGTCCTCCTTCGCTGCTGTGAAGTTCCCAGCCTGTGTACCCCTCTTCCAGACCTTAGGTATTAGAAAGGTAGGCAAAATCTCTCTATATCCTGTTATTTTCTCTTTTCTATTTTCTTTAAAAAAACAAAGGAAAAACAATAAACAGTTTCCTTTCTCCCTGTGTCTTTCTCTTGCCAACTTCTCTCTCCTTCCCTCAGATAGGACAGAATAGTTGCAGACATCTCCATCTCTTCATAATATGCCCTGTCCTGGGTTCACCTTTACTGCTGTGAAGTCCTCAGCCTGGGACCCTTCCTAATAGAGCCTAGGCATTAGTATGTTGGCAAAATCCTCTCTCTATCCTGTTATTTTCTATTCTTTATAACTTCTTTAAAAATGTTTATCCCCCCCCCCCTCCTTTGGTTGCTAATTTAGCTCTCCTTCCCTCAGATAGGACAGAATAGTTGCAGGCATCTCCATCTCTGACTCTGGTACTGTTTCCTGGGTCAACATTCACTGCTGTGAAGCCCCCAGCCTGGGCCCACACCTTTCTATAACCTAGGCATTAGTAACATACACAAAATATCCTCTTATTTTCTATCTTTTCTAACTTCTCTTTTTAAAGTCAGTTTCCTATCCCCCTGTGTTTCTTTAGCTAATTTGTCTCTCCTTTCCTCAGATAGGACAGAATAGCTGCAGGCTTCTCCATCTCTTCCTCTACTGCTCTGTTTGGGTCCACCTTAACTGCTGTGAAGTCCCCAGCATCAGACCCCCCTTTTGAGACCCTAGGAATTAGTAAGGTATTCAAAATCTCTCTCTACCCTGTTATTTTCTATTTTTTTCGAATTTATTTTAAAAAGTTTCCATTCCCCTTGTGTCTTCCCTTGCTAATTTGTTTCTCCTTTCCTCATATAGGATAGAATAGTATCCATTTCTGCCTCTGCTGCCCTGTCCTAGTTCCACCTTAACTGCTGTGAAACCCAAGCTTGCCTCCCCTTCCAGTCCCTAGGTATTAATAAGGTAGGCAAAAATCTCTCTATATCCTTTTATTTCCTATCTTTTCCAATTTTTTTTTAAGAAAAACTGTTTCCTTTTCCCCATCTCTTTCACTGGCTAATTTTGCTCTTATTCCCTCAGATAGGACAGAATAGCTGCAGGCATCTCCATCTCTGGCTCTGCTGCCCTGTCCTGGGTCTGCCTCCGCTGCTGTGAAGTACCCAGCCTGGGCCTTCCCCTTCTGGTCCTTAGGCATTAGTAAGGGAGGCTAAATCCCTCTCTGTCCTTTATATTCTATCTTTTCTAACTTTCTTTAAAAAAAAAATCCTTTCCCCCTCTGTCTTTCTCTTGCTAGTTTGTCTTTCTTTCCCTCAGGTATGAAAGGATAGTTGCAGGCATCTCCATCTCTTCCTCTTCTGCTCTGTCCCTGTTCCACCTTCACTACTGTGAAATCCCAGCCTAAGCCTCAAAGTTTCAGACCATAGACACTAGTAAAGTAGGCAAAAACTCTCTCTATCCTGTTATTTTCTATCTTTTCTAACTTCTTTTAAAAAAAAACAAATAAACAAACAAACAAAAAAACAGTACTTTCCCCCCGTTTATATCTCTTTTTTTTATTTGTCTCAACTTCCCTCAGATAGGACAGAATAGTTTCAGGCATTACCATCTCTGCTTATTCTGCCCTGTCCTGGGTCCACCTTCACTGCTGTGAAGCCACCAGCCTGCTTCTCCTCTCCTCCAGACCCTAGGAATTAAGAAGGTAGGCAAAATCTCTCTCTAGCCCATTATTTTCTTTCTTTTCTAACTTCTTTTTTAAAAAGTTTCCTTTCCCCCATGTATTCTCTTCCTTGTCTCTCCTTCCCTCATATAGGACAGAATAGTTGCAGGCATCTCTATCTCTGCCTCTGCTGCCCTGTCCTGCGTCCACTTTCACTGCTGTGCAGCCCCAGACTGGGCTCCCCTTCCCAGAGCCTAATAATTAGTAATATAGGGCAAAATCTCTCTGTTTCGTGTTATTTCCTATCGTTTTATTTTCTTTTTAAGTTTCCTCGCTCCCTGTGTCTTTCTCTTGCTAATTTTTCTCTCCTTCCCTCAGATAGGACAGCATAGTTGCAGACATCTCCATCTCTGCTTCTGCTGCCCTGTCCTGGATCCACCTCTACTACTTTTTCCCCCCATGTTAGCCCCCACTTCCAGATGCTAATCATTAGTAAGGCAGACAAAAATCTCCCTTTATCCCGTAATTAAAAAAAAAAAGAAAAAAGTTACCTTTCCCTTTGTGTCTTTCTTTTGATAATTTATCTCTCCTTCCCTCAGATAGGACAGAATAGTTGCAGGCATCTCCATCTCTGCCTCTGCAGCTATTTTCACATGGTGCTTCTATGGTGTGTGGTTTTCATTTTTAAATTAATTTTACTTTCTGCAATGTGTGTTCTGTCTTATTCTGTTCTTTTTGTTTGTTGTGTCCTTCTTTTTCTTTGCCTTTTCATCCTATTTCTGTTTTCTACTTTCCTTTTCTTCTATTTTACTTTCTCATTTTACTTCTTGGCCCTTACCCACTGCCTAGAAAGGTCTAGGTGCATACTAGCCAAACATCTGAAAACTGTGAGTCTCAGAGAATTCTTCGCCCCTCACTGAACTGGTTGTAAAAAGAGAAAATTCGAAGGACCAGCAGTTAGTGTAATGGCTATGTCGCTGGACTCCCATGTAGTCGACTGTGGTTTCACATCCTGGACCCAGTGGCTTAAACTCATGCTGGGTGCATGTGTATGAGTGCCCAATATCCCGAGAGGAAAATGGAGGAGAAGGGATTGCAGCATGGCCATTCCCCCTTGGGGGTTATTTCTCGCTTTCTGTCTCTCTGTCTCTCTCTGTCTTTCTGGTGAGCTTATGCCCCCTATAGCAAAAATCTCTCAAAAAAAAAAAAAAGAAATTTCATCTTCACAAATCTGATTTCCCCTGTGGTTACCACATTGGAAGACAAAACTGAAGGGAGAAAATAGCTACAAAATGTTTTACAGTAAAGGGAAACACAGAAGCACAGTTACAGAATCCTTCTCTGAGAAATTGGCCAAAAGTAAATACATTACAAAATGAATAAAAATTGGAGAAGAGTCTCAGGAATGAGAGGACCAAGTAATATACCTCCATCAAGGGAACACAGTAACTTATCTCCAAGTAGGGAAAATTTAGAAGATATTACCAAAATATCAGGAAAAAAATTTAGAATTTTATGTTGACCAAACATTATTAAATACTGGGACCAGCAGTTAGCATAATGGCTATGTCACTGGACTCCCACATAGTCTACCGCGGTTTGAGTCCTGGACCCGGTGGCTTAAACTCACGCCGGGCGCATGTGTGTGTGTGCCCAAGATCCCAAGAGGAGAATGGAGGAGAAGGGATGGTGGCGTGGCCATCCCCCTGGGGGGTGATTTCTCGCTTTCTATCTCTCTGTCTGTCTGGCGAGCGCACACGCCCTATAGTAAAAACCTCTCAAAAAAAAAAAAAAACATTATGAAATACAAGAGAAAAGAGACACTGAGCTCTAAGAGGTGAGGAAGTCCTTCCATGATATGAAAGAAGAATTGGACACCATAAAAAACAGAATAAAAAAGTTAGATATGAAGGCTGTGACACAGGAAATCAAAACCTCCATCAAAAGTATTAAATGTAGGTTAGATCATGCAGAAGATCAAATCACAGAGGTAGAAGACAAAGCCACTGACTTAGAAAAAATTATCAAAAATACTGAGAAAAATAATATACAAGAAGCACTAGATACCATTAAATGCCTAAACATTCAAATAATTGGTATTCCAGAAGATGAAGAAACTAATAAGGGCATTGATAATCTATTCCACAAAATTGTGGAAGAAATCTTTCCAAATCTAAAGAAGCACTCAAACATTCAGACCAAAGAAATACAAAGAACCCCAAATAGATTTAATCTAAGAAGATCCTCATCACAGTACATCATAGCCAAATTGGCCAAAATCACAGAGAAAGACAAGATACAAAAATTGGCAAGAGAGAAATGTCAAGTCACTTACAAAGGTTATCCCATCAGGCTAACATTGGACCTCTTGTTGGTGTTAAAGGAAAGAATAGAGAAATATATTCAAAATGTTAAATGAAAAACAATTTAAGCCAAGAATACTATACTCGGTAAGATTATCCTTCACATGGGAAAAAAAGATCAAAATGTTCTCAGATTAACAAAACCTGAAAGAATTTACCAATTCCAGACCTGTTCTTCAAGAAATTCTGAAAGGACTACTATATCAAGAAACTTAAAAACAGACAGATAGAAATAAGAGAATGAAAAAAAAAAGAATATGGCCAACTTAATGGTAGGGATAAGTCTGGAAATATCAATAACAACATTGAATGGTCATGGATTAAAGTCTCCTATCAAGAGACACACACTAGCTGAATGGATAAAAAATCAGAAACCCTCCACCTGCTGCCTACAAGAATCCCATTTCATGAATAAAAATGAACATAGATTAAAAGTGAAAGGATGGAAAAAGGTATTCCATGAAAATGAAAACCAAAAAAAATTGGTAGTAGCTATAATGATTTCAGAAAAAAAAAATAGGCTTTAAAACAAAAACGGTAAGAAGAGATAAATAATGGTATTATTTTGTAGTAAAAGTGCTAATTCATCAAGAAGATATGACGCTTATAGACATTTATGCAACCAATTTTGGAGCACCCAGACATGCAAACGAAAGACTGCTAGACCTATAGGAGAAAGAGGCTATTATACTCTAATTTTGGGAGATCTCAACACCCTATTATCTCCTTTAGACAGATCGATGAGACAAAAAATAAGCAAAGAGATACAGTACATAAATGATATCATAAATCAGATGAATTTGACAGACATCTATAGACCTCCCAATCCAAAACCACAAAACATACATTTTTCTCAGCCCTGCATGGGGGCATAAAACCAGCTTTTATTGATTCAAAGGCATAGAAATTATGTCTAGCAACTTCTTTGACAATGATGGAATTAAAATTAATATTAATTTCAGGAAAAACAATAAAAAAATACCAATACATGGAAACTAAATAACCTATCTGAATAACATGATGACTACCAAAGAGATTAAGATTGAAATAAAAAGATTCATGGACCTAAATAATAATGAGTACATGAGATTCCATAATTTATGAGACACTTAAAAAGCAGTCATAAAAGGGAAGTTCATAGCAATTAATGCACATAACAAAAAGATGAAAAGGTGGCAAAAGGACAACCTAACATCATGCCTCAGGGTACTGCAAAAACAACAAGAAAAAAATCCAAAAAATACCAGGAGAAAAGAAATAATAGAGATTCAAGCAGATATAAATGAAATAGAACATAAATGTACTCTACAGAAAATAAATGAAAGCAAAAAGTGTAGATAAAATTGCTTCATGAGACAGACAGCTCCATGGCTCCTGCGATCTAGCCATTTTGGGAGAAAGGAAGATGTCCCACTGATCACTGGGCCTCCAGCATACAAAACTCGCGTGATTGAACTTCCAAGTTTGGGAAGAAACCGACCATCCACCAGATGACTAGAAATCGCTGCAGGACCACAAGAAATATGGGGAAGCAGGAAAATACCTCTCCCACAAGGGAAACGGATAGCTCCTCTTCATCCACACATAGTTCAATGGAAATCATGGAAATGTCTGAAAAAGAATTCAGAACATTCATAATAGCAAAGCTAACAGAGATGGAAGAGAAGAGAGACAAGGAACTGCTGAAGAGGAAGGATAAAGGAGTTGAAGAGTTCCAGGAGGTGAGGAAATTCATGCAAGATCTAAAAGAGGAATTTCACACTTTACAAAAGAATCAGATGGAACTGTTAGAGATGAAGGCTATAATACAAGAAGTCAAAATCTCCCTTGAAAGTATTAAAAGCAGACTAGATCATACAGAAAATAGAATCTCTAATGTAGAAGAGAAAATGGCTGGCCTAGAAAAATCCACCGCAAAGACTGAGAAAATAGCCCAAAAATTTGAGAATAATATGCGAGAAGTACTAGATACAATTAAACGTCCAAACATCCGGATAATAGGCATCCCAGAAGGTGAAGAGACTCATAAGGGCATTGATAATCTATTCCATGAAATCCTGCAAGAAAACTTTCCAAACCTGGAGAGGCACTCAAAGATTCAGTCCCAAGAAATACAGAGGACCCCAAATAGAATCAACCCAAGAAGATCTTCTCTAAGACACATTATAGCCCGATTGACCAAAACCACAGACAAAGACAAGATACTAAGACTGGCAAGAGAAAAAAGGCAAGTTACCTACAAAGCGTATCCCATCAGACTGATGGCAGACCTCTCATCAGAAACAATGTGAGCGAGGAGAGAATGGGAAAATATATTCAAAGTATTAAGGGACAAGCAATTTCAACTGAGAATTCAGTACCCAGCAAGGTTATCGTTCATTTGGCAAGAAAAGACATGAACTTTCCCAGATAAACAAAACCTGAAAGAATTTACCAGCACCAGACCAGATCTCCAAGAAGTTCTTAAGGGAGTGCTATGTCAGTAAAATTAAATGCAGACACACAGAAATAAGAGTTCAAAAACTAAGAAAATGGCCAACTTAATTGTCGGGACAATGTTTGGAGATGAATATTATATCCCAGAATTCAATCTGGAAGATCGAACCTTAACAGAAGAAAGATTAAGTACATGAGACTGAACCGATGAAACAACATTCTGTGACTTGACTGAATTATTGCTGCTTTTCTCCTAAGCTTTGTTTTCCGGTTTTAAAGGATTTTTGTCCTGTCTTGAGTTGTTGATAGATGCATGTACCTACTATTTGAACAGAATACTAACCTGTTTCTAGGCTTTAAGTTTCAAGGAAATATCATTACCAGTTCAAAACTACTCTTCTTGAAATTACCTGCTGAAAGTAGTTAGATTACTAATGATATTGTGTGATCAACAAAATGTTGGGGAAAAAGGAATGGAAGACAACTGTATATAGCAGAGATAGTGTAATAAGAGAGTGGGAAAGGGCAGAGGGTCAAACATGGGATAAAAAACATATATATATACGTATACATATGTATGAAAGTAGAAATAAAATATTATTGATGATAACATGCATGATAACATGCAGTTTATTCTAGATGGGAAACCACATTTAGTACATTGTGATGATGCTCAGGGAATGAATGCTAAGTAATTAAAAAAAAGTTCCAGGAGAAAAAAAAAACGGTAAAACTGTTCGTATCGAAATTCTTAAAAAATGCATATTTGATGACTGCAGTAAGCTATATAGCCCCAGCTGGGTACTCCTTTATAATATGTTCATTCTACTCACTGGGGTTTATGCCTAAAGTCAGACTTGGGTTCATGTATAGGTATATATCAGCTGTGCTAGCTATTGGATATATTTAGACTAATTAAGTTCATTAGCAAATTAATTAAATGGGGGGGGGGAGGCATAGAAAGCAACCATGGATACCAGAGACAATGTGGGAGGAGGGTGGGACATGGCAGAGGGTGAGGGATAAGGAATCAAGGATGGCAAAACAAAAAACAAAGTATACAAGACATAAGAATTGGAAAATTATTTGCTGAAAACATGTATGTTGATGTGCTTGATTGAGCCAATACACAGTATATTTTGGATGGAAAATTCATTTGTATGTTGTAATGATGTATAGTGAATTATTGTAAAAAATAAATAAATTTAAAGAGAAAAAAAAGAAATGGGTTTCTTGTAGGCAGCAGATGGAGGGTTTCATTTTTTTTAAATCCATTCAGGCAGTCTGTGTCTCTTGATTGAAGAATTTAAACCATTAACATTCAACATTATTATTGATATTTTTGTACTTGTCCCTACCATTGAGTTGGCCATATATTTCTTTGTATATTATTTATTTTGCACTCATTCACTGAACATCATCACAGCATACAAGATGCAGTTTCCCATCCAGCCTACACTGTAGTATTCTTAGTATACCACTCTCTTCAGGATTTCTTGAAGAGCTGATCTGGAGTTGGTAAATTCTTTCAGGTGTTGTTTATCTGAGAATGTTTTTATCTTTTCTTTCGATATGAAGGATAATCTTGCTGGATATAGTAATCTTGGTTGAAATTGTTTTGCCTTTACCACTTTGAATACATTACCTTTTTTTTTTCTTTGTTTGCATTGTTTCCACTGAACGGTCCAGTTTTAGCCTAATGGTATAACCTTTGTAAGCATCTTGATGATTCTCTCTTGCCAATTTCTTTTATCTTTTTTTTCCTGTGGTTTTGTCTAATCTGGCTATGATGTGCTGTGGAGAGTATCTTCTTGGATTGATTCTATTTGGGGTTATTTGTATTTCTTGGGTCTGAATGTTTCAGTGCTTCTCTAGGCTTAGAAATTTTTGTCCAGGATTTTCTGGGATAGATTATCAATGCCCTTATTAGTTTCTTCACCTTCTGGGATAGCAATTATTTGTATATTTTGGTGTTTAATGGTATCTAATAAATATCTTATATTTTCCTCATTTTTTGGCTATTTTTAAAATCTTTTGTGATTTTTTCCCTAGGTCAGAGGTTTTCTCTTCTAACTCCGAGATTCATCTTCTCCATGATTTAATATGCTTTTAATACTTTCAAAGGAGATTTTGATTTCTTGTATTACAGAGTTCTTGTCTATCAGCTCCATTTTATTCATTTTTATGGTGTCTAAATGTTCTTTCATATCATAGTAGGAATTCCTCATTTCCTGTCTCCCTTCTGTAGCATCCCCAAAATTTTTTTCACCATAAATATTCTAAATTCTTTTTCTGGCATTTTGGTAATATCTTCTAATTTTTCCACAATTGGAGACAAGTTGCTGTGTTTCCTTGTTGGAGACGTATTACTTGGTTCTCTCATCCTTGAGACTCTTCTCTGACTTTTAGTCATTTCATAATGTATTCACTTTTGGCTATTTTGTTGAAGAAGGTTTCTGTAACTATGAGTTCATGTGTTTCTCTTAACTGTGAAATAATTCTATGCAAATTTCTCCCTCCTACAGTATTTTCTGTGGTAACCACTGAAAGAATTTTCAGAACAGATTTTTAAAGAGAAGTTTCCCTCTTTTTGCAACAGGTTCAGTGAGGGAGTGTAGATTTCTCTGAGTCACACACTTTTCAGGTGTTTGGCTACTATGCACCTAGATCTGTCCAGGAAGTGGGTGAAGGCTGAGAAGCAAAGTGAGAAAGTAAGATAATAGAAAACTAGAAAAAAGAAAAAAAAAGAAAGAACAAACGAAAGAAAGAAAGAAAGCCAACCAGAAAAAGGGTAAAACTGCTACCCCCAAAAATGAGATAAATAAAAAAGAAATGATAACCAAGTCCTGGCTTTCATTTCCATCATGAGATGGAGAAGCCTAGAAATACCCTGTTATTTTCTAGCTTCTGGGATCTGGAAAAAGAGGGGGACTGACTGAGGGCTTCCTTCCAGTACTGCTGGGCCCAGAAAGGGCTGCATGTGCCTGAAATGGAGATGCCTGCAAAAACCCTGTCCTATATTGAGGGAGGAGAGAAAATTAGGAAGAAAAATATGGGCAAAAAATACTTTTTAAAGTTAGAAAGTCAGAAAATAAGAGGATAGAGAGAATTTTCCCTAAATTTTCTAGCTTCTGGGGCCTGGAACAAGAGGAAGAGTGGCTGGGGGATTCACAGCAGTGATGTTGTCCCCAGAAATAATTTTTACTACCTTTTCTAGTTTCTGGGGTCTGACTGTGGGATTCACAGCAGTGATATTGAACCCTAAAAAGGGCAGCACATACCTGAGATGAAAATGCCTGGAAAAACTCAGTCCTATATGGGGAGGGGGAGAGAACAAAAATTGCTAAGAGAAAGGGATGGGGACAAAAAACGTCTTTAAAAAAAAAGTTAGAAGAGATAGAAAATAAAAGGAAAGAGAAAGAATTTTCCCTACCTTTTCTAGTTCCTGGGGTGTGGAAGAAGGGTGGGACTGGCTGTGATCTTCACGGCAGTGATGTTGGCCCCTGAAAAGGGCAGAAAATGCCTGAGATGGAGATGACTGAAAAACCATATCCTTTTCTAGCATCTGGAGTCTGGAAAAGAGGGAGACAGACTGGGGGGTTCACAGCAATAATGTTGGGTACAGAAAAGAGCAGCTGGGCACAGAAAAGGGCAGCATATGCCTGGAATGGAGATGCCTGCAAAAACCTTGTCCTATATGGGGGGAGGAGAGAAAAATTGGCAAGAGAAAGGCATGATGAAAAAAATTGCCTTTTTTATTTAAAAATGTTAGAAAAGACAAAAAATAAGAAGAGAGAGAATTTTTTGCTACCTTTTCTAGCATCTGGAGTGTGGAAGAAGAGAGGAACTGGCTGGGGCCTTCACAGCAGTGATGCTTGGCACAGAAAAGGGCAGTATATACCTGAAATGGAGATGGCTGCAAAAAAACATGTCTTTTTCTTGCTTCTGGGGTCTAGAAAAAGAGGGGGACTGCCTTGGAGCTTCAAAGCAGTGATGCTGGACCCAGAAAATGGCAGCACATACCTGAGATGGAGATGCCTATGAAAACCATGTCCTATATGGGGGGAGGAGTGAATAATTAGCAAGAGAAAGGCATAGGGAAAAAAACTGTATTTTTTGTTTAAAGTCAGAAAAGACAGAACATAAGAGGAAAGAATTTTACCTACCTCTTCTAGCTTTGGGGGTCTGGAAGAAGAGGGGAACTGGCTGAGGGCTTCACAGCAGTGATGCTGGTCCCCCCCTCCCACAAATTCAGCATATGCCTGAGATGTAGATGCCTGTGAAAACCATGTCCTATATGTAGGGAGGAGAATAAATTAGCAAGAGATAAGCATAGGGGGAAAAACTGTCATTTTATTTTTTTAAAAAATGTTTAAAAAGACAGAAAATAAGGAGAAATAGAATTTCCCCTACCTTTTCTGCTTCTGGGGTCTGGAAGAAGAGGGAAACTGGCTGGGAGCTTCACAGCAGAGGTGCTGGGCCCAGAAAAGGGCAGCACAAGGTTGAGATAAAAAAGTTGGATATTGAATTTCTTTTATACATTCAATCACAAAGCAGCCATCAGATTACAGCTAAAAAGAAACTGGAGCATTGGCAATGTTGGTACAGACCTAAGAAGGGACCTAGTTCCTCAACAGGATAGAACATTTGAGCAATGCAATCAATCAATTATGTGCACCTGCATAACTTTACAGTAGGGAAATAGACAGCTTTCGTATCATTACTGTTTTACAGATAATTAATATGGAGATGCAAAGTCACAGCTTAGACCTGTTTGTGTCAGAAATGGAACTTTTGCTCTCTAATGAAAACAAGTGTTCTGTTACCACTTTCTTTTTTTAATTTTAGATATTTTTATTTCATTTTCTTTTATATATTCAATCATGTTATTTAGCTTACAAAGTGAATATTCCAACTTGTGAACATTTCTCCCTTGTCTAGTTGATAAAACTATAAAATTATGTTCAACAGATAATACCACATTTCTTTGTCCCATTAATGCTTTGCCTCTCAATTTTTCTTCTAAATGTCCTTCCTTAGATTCTACTCTTTCACATACACTATATCAGCTATTCACATCCATTTACTCTGTTTCTATATCTTTTAGTTAATCAGTTTCTGTCATAGAGTGCAGACACTCGGTACATATTAGGTGGGGAAATACAATGTCTCTCCTTAATAGCCTGGCTTGCTTCACTCAGCAGTAAATCATCCATATTCTTCCACTTTCTGTCAAAAGCCATGGTCTTGTTGTTTTTCTATGGCTGAATAGTATTCCATAGAGTATATGTGCCACAGTTTTTCAATCTATCCATCAGTTCGTGGACATTTGGGTTAGTTCCATATCTTAGCAATTGTGAATAGTGTCACAATAAACATCGATGTGCAAGCACTTTCCTGATGAAGAATTCTTCTGTCCTTTGGTTAGATACCAAAGAATGGAATTGATGGATTATATCGTAGCTCTACTTGAAGATTTTTGAGGACTCTCCAAATTGTTCTCTACAGTGGATGGACAAATTTACATTCCCACCAGCAGTGTTAAGAGACTTCTCCTTTCACCACAGCCCCAGGAGCACCTTTTTTTTTTTATCTTAGTCATTCTGACTTGGGTTAGGTGGTATCTCATTGTTGTTTTGATCTGTATTTCCCTTACACTGAGGGATGTTGAGCATTTTTTTCATATGCCTTTTGCTATTTGTATGTCATCCTTAGACAGTGTTTTTTTTTTTTTTCAACTCATTTATCCATCTTTTAATAGGGTTGATCATCTGTTTCCAGAATAGCTGCTTGAGTTCTTTGTGTATTCTGGTTATCAGTCCCTTATCTAATGAATAGTTTTCAAAATTTTTTTCCCATTCTGAGGGTTGTCCATTCACATTAATTACTGTGTCTTTTGCCATGTAGAAGGTTCTTAGCCTGATATCACACTTGTTTCTTTTAGGGATTATTGACTGTGCTTTAGGGGTCTTATTTAAGAAGTCTTTGCCTTCCTCAATGTCTCCCAGAGTTTCCTCATTGTTTTCCAAGAGCAGTTTTATAGTTTGAGTTCTTAGGTTTAGATCTTTGATCCACCTTGAGTTGATTTTTGTCAAAGGTGAGAGGTAGAGATTCAGATTCATCTTTCTGCAGGTGGAAATCTAGTTTTTCCAGCACCATTTATTGAAGAGGTTTTCATTTTCCCACTGGATTGACTGGTACCTCTTGTTTTTATTTTTATTTTTTGAAGAGGTTTTTGCTATAGGGCATGTGCACTCACCAGACAGACAGAGAGAGACAGAGAGACAGAAAGCGAGAAATCATCCCCCCAGGAGGGATGGCCACGCTGCAATCCCTTCTCCTCCATTCTCTTCTTGGGATCTTGGGCACGTACGCACACGTGTCCAGCGTGAGTTTAAGCCACTGGGTCCGGGACGTGAACCACAGTCGACTACATGGGAGTCCAGTGACATAGCCATTATGCTAACTGCTTGTCCCTTGACTGGTACCTCTTGTCAAAAATCAGTTGACTGTATGTTTGGGAATTTATTTCTGGGGACTTTATTCCGTTCCATTGGTCCACATGTCTGTTTTTGTGCCAGCATCATGCTGTTTTGATTACCACAGCTTTGTAGTATATTTTTTGGTCAGGGAGTGAGATGTTGCCCACTCCACTCTTCTTGGGCAGGATTGCTTTGGCAATATGGGGACTTTTAGGATTCTAGACAAATTTTATGAGTTTCTTTTCTAGATCTGTGAAAAATGTGTCTGGTACTTTGATTGGGATTCTATTAAATAGGTAGACTATTTAGGGTAGAATTGCCATTTTGATTATATTAATTCTTTCAATCAAAGAACATGGGATGACCTTTCACTTTTTTGTGTTGTATTGAATTTCTTTTTTTTTTGGCTTCCTGTAGTTTTCCTTGTAGAGGTCTTTAACTTCTTTGGTTAGATTCATTTCTAAGTATCTTATACTTTTTGTGGCTTTGGTAAATGGAATTATTTTTTTCAGTCCTGACTCAGTTTGCCTGTTGTTCATATATAGAAATACTATGTCATATATAGAAATACTATGGCTTTCTGGATGTCAATTTTTTTATCCTGTAACTTTACTGTATTCATGTATGACTTCCAGGAGTTATTTTTGTTTGTTTGTTTGTTTGTTTGTTTTTTTCTTTTTTTTTTTTTAGAGGTTTTGCTATAGGGCAAAACCTCTTCCTGTGTGTTCACCAGGAAGACAAAGAGAAATAGAGAGACAGAAAATGAGAAATTACCCCCCAGGGGGGGATGGCCATGCCACAATCCCTTCTCCTCCATTCTCCACTTGGGATCTTGGGCACACATGCACATGCACCCGGTGTGAGTTCAAGCCACCGGGTCCAGGACTCGAACCATGGTCGACTACATGGGAGTCCAGTGATATACTCATTACACGAACTGTTGGTCCCCAGGGTTTTTTTCATGGATACCATTGGGTATTCTATGCTCCAAACTTAGTGACCACATTATTTCTGAAAATCTGTCTGCTAAAAGTACAAGCTCATTTTACAAGCTGTAATGAAATACAGTGATTTAATATAAAATGCAAATTTAAAACATTAAAATAAACACAGAATAAAAAATAAATAAAAGAAAAGTTTAATGACAATAACCTAATCATTAAGGAAGATCTTAAGCAGATATCATTCACCTTCAATCTCCAGATTCTCACCTATGAGAAATTCTTAACTATTACAAATGAAAACAAAATTGAGATTTCCATCCCCAGACCCCTGACTAAAGAGACAATGAGGCAGGGCCCTCTACCCCAGCTGCAGCCCCACCACCCCCCAAGCCCAGAGACCCCCTATCTCTGTCAGCTGGGACCATCACCAGCTCTACAGCCCAAAAATTTGAGAATGATATGCGAGAAGTACTGGATACCATCAAACGTCCAAATATCCGGATAATTGGCATTCCAGAAGGTGAAGAGACCCATAAGGGCATTGATAATCTATTCCATGAAATCCTGCAAGAAAACTTTGCAAACCTAGAGAGGCATTCGAAGATCCAGTCCCAGGAAATACAAAGGACCCCAAATAAAATCAACCCAAGAAGATCTTCTCCAAGACACATTATAGCCAGGTTGACCAAAACCGCAGACAAAGACAAGATACTAAGATTGGCAAGAGAGAAACATCAAGTTACCTACAAAGGACATCCCATCAGGCTAACAGTAGATCTCTCATCGGAAACAATGCGAGCGAGGAGAGAATGGGAAAATATATTCAAAGTGTTACGAGAGAAGCAATTTCAGCCAAGAATACTGTACCCGGCAAGATTATCTTTCAGGTGGGAAGAAAAGACAAGAACATTCTCAGATAAGCAAAACCTGAAAGAATTTACCAGCACCAGACCAGAACTCCAAGAAGTTCTCAAGGGTGTGTTGTATCAAGAAAATTAAACACAGACACATGGAAATAAGAGTCCCAAAACTATGAAAGTGGCCAACTTAATCCTAGGGACAAGTCTGGAGTTGAATATTATATCCCAGAATTTAATCAGGAAAATTGAACCACAACAGAAGATAAAAGTACATGAGACTGATAGGTTCATGCACCTACCATTTGAACAGAATCCTAACTTGTTTCCTGGCTTTAAGCAAAGTTCCTTGGCACTTCTTTGAGTTAAGTTAAAACTGGTTTTCTTAGTAGTAATGAGTGAACTCACCATTGAAAGTAGTTAGATTATGTAGGAAATTGTGTGATCAATGCAACGTGGGTGGGAAGGGAATGAAGGACAATTGTAGACACCGGAGGTGGTGTGAGAGGAGGGTAGGAAGGGACAGAGGGTCAGAAAGAGGGGTGGAAGTAATTCTAGGAACTAGTAATGGAAAATTTTTTGTAATGTGCATGATTGTGTCACTATGCTGTGTGTACTGGATGGGAGATTGCATTTTGTATACTGTGATGAAGCTTAGGGAAGGAATGTAAATTGAGTTACAAAAAAGAAAAGTTTCAGAAAAAAAAATGTATATCTATTACTGCAGTAGGATATGTAGCCACAGCTAGGTGCTACTTTATAGGATGCGTAAAGTAAGACTTGTGTTCATGGAAATATGTGTATCACCTGTGTTTGCTATGAGGGTATTTGGATTGATTAGGGTCTTTGGCGATACAATAAAATGTGAGGAGAAAATAGTATAGAAAGCAAACATAGATACCAGAGACAGTGTGGGAGGAGAGTGGGAGATGGCAGAGGGTAAGAGATAGGGAATGAAGGATGGGGGAAAAAAAGCAAAACATACAGAAGACAAGAAATGGAAGATCATTTGCTGACAATAATATGTTTGTTGATGTGCTTGATTGAGACAATATATAGTGTACTTTGGATGGAAAAAAATATGTGAATGAATAAATAAATAATTTTTAAAAATAAAAAAAGAATAAAAGGAGGAATAAAAAAAAACTGGTTTTCTTAATAGTATCAAGTGAACTTTCTATTGAAAGTAGTTAGATTATTTAAGAAATTGTGTGATCAATACAATGTGGGTGGGAAAGGAATGGGAGACAATTGTAGACACCAGAGATAGTGTGAGAAGAGGGTGGGAAAAGACAGAGGGTCAGAAAGAGGGGTAAAAAAATTTCTAGAAACTAGAAATGGAAAATTTGTGATAACAATATGCATGATTAAGCCACTATGCAGTATATTCTGGATGGGAAATCACATTTTGTATGCTGTGACAATGCTTAGGGAAAGAATGTAAAATAGGTTGAAAAAAAAAGTTTCAGAAAAAAAAAATACCTATTTGATGACTGCAGTATGATATATAGCCCCAGCTAGGTGCTACTTTATAGGATGTTCATTCTACTCATTGAGGCTTATGCCTAAAGTTAGACTTGTGTTCATAGAAATGTATATATCAGCTGTGTTTGCTATGAAAATATTTAGATTAATTAAGATCTTTTGTGACTCAATAAAATGTGGGGGGAAAACAGTATAGAAAGCAAACATAGATACCAGAGACAGTGTGGGAGGAGAGTGGGAGATGGCAGAGGGTAAGAGATAGGGAATCAAGGATGGGGGGAAAAAAGCAAAACATAGGAAACAAGAAATGGAAAATTATTTGTTGACAATAATATGTTTGTTGATGTGCTTGATTGAGCCAATATACAGTGTATATTCTGGATGGAAAAATCTCATTTTGTACGTTGTAATGATGCACAGTGAACTAATGTAAATAAATTAATTTAAAAAAAAGATAAGGATGCTCACTTTTTCCACTACTTTTTAATATAGTACTGGAAATACTCACCAACACAACCATAAAAGAGGAAAAAAATAAAAGGCATTCAAATAGGAAAAGAAGAGGTTTACCTAGAAGACCCAATGGTATCCATGAAAAAATTTCTAAAAATAATACATGAATACAGAAAAGTTGCAGGATAAAAAATCAACATACAGAAAAATATAGCATTTTTATATACGAACAACAGGCAGACTGAGATAGAAATTTTAAAAGTTATTCCACTTACCATAGCCACAAAAAGTAAAAGACACTTAGAAGTAAATCTAAACAAAAAAAGGTGAAGATCTCCACAAGGAGAACTATAAGAAGCTAAAAAAACATATTGAAAATGACACAATAATTTGGAAGGACATCCTATGTTCCTGGATTGGAAGAATTAATATAATCAAAATGGCAATTTTATCCAAATTAATCTTCATATTTAAAGCAATTCCAATCAAAGTACTAGACACATTCTTCACAGATCTAGAAAAGACAATCATAAAATTTGTCTGGATTCATAAAAGACCCCGTATTGCCAAAACAATTCTGCACAGAAAGAGTGGAGTGGGCAGCATCTCACTCTCTGACCAAAAAATATACTACAAAGCTGTGGTAATCAAAACAGCATTGTACTGGCACAGAAACAGACATGTGGACCAATGGAACAGAATAGAGTCCCCAGAAATAAATTCCCAAACACAGTCAACTGATTTTTGACCTCAAACTATAAAACTATTCCTTGAAAACTGGGGAAATTCTGGAAGACATTGGGGTAGGCAAAGACTTCTTAAATAAGACCCTGAAAGCACAGTTGATAATCCCCAAAATAGACAAGTGGGATTATATCAGACTAAGAGGTTTCTGCATGGCAAAAGACACAGTAATTAGTGTGAATCAACAGCCCTCAGAATGGTAAAATATTTTTGTAAACTATGCATCAGATAAGGTAGAGATAACCAGAATACACAAGGAACTCAAGCAGCTGTCCCAAAAACAGATGATCAACCCTATTAAAAGATGAGAGAATGAATTTAAAAAACTACTGTCTAAAGATGACATATGAATAGCCAAAATGTATATGAAAAAATGCTTAACATACCTCATTGTAAGGGAAATGCAGATCAAAACAACAATGAGATGCCACCTAACCCAAATCAGAATGGCTAAGGTTAAAATACAAAAAAATGATAAACGCTTGCAAGGGTGTGGTGACAGGGGATCTCTCTTACACTGCTGGTGACGATGTAAATTGGTCCATCCACTGTGCCTAAAAATTTGGAGATTCCTCAAAAATCTACAAATAGTACTACCATATGATTCAGCAATCCCACTCCTTGGTATCTACCCAAAGGACAGGAGAATTCTTAATCGGAAAAGTGCTTGCACACCAATGTTTATTGTGGCATGATTCACAATTGCTAAGACATGGAACCAATCCAATGCCCATGAACAGATGAATGGATTGAAAAACTGGCACATATACTTTATGGAATACAATTCTGCCATAAAAAAAAATAACCGTGCCTTTTGACAGAAAGTGGAAGAATATGGGAAACTTACATCTTATTGAAGCAAGCCAGGCTATAATGGAGAAACATTCTATGTCCCCACTTAATATATACTGTGTCTGCACTTTATGACTGAAACTGATTGACTAAAGGATATAGAAACACAGTAAATGGATGTGAATACCAGATATAGTGTGTGTGAAAGAGTAGAGTCTGAGGAAAGACATTTAGAAGAAAAATAGAGAGGCAAAGCATTAATGGGACAAAGAAATGTGGTATTATCTGTTGAAGATAATTTTATATTTTTATCAACTGGACTAAGGAGAAATGTTTATATGTTGGCATATTCACTTTGTAAGCTCAATAACGTGATTGAATGTATAAAAGGAAATAAAAATATTTAAAAAATGAAAATCAATGGAAAAAACGAAAATCATCATTTTAGCGATTTTTATTATATGTAGTTTAAAGCGCTACCTACATTTTTTTATTTAAAAAGTTGCTGTGCTGCAAATTCCAACAGGTATGAAATGTTGAAAAATTATTCAAGTATATAAAAATTGAGGTATTTCTTAAAAATCAGTAAAATAGACTAGAATATTATTTATCTTGTTCAGTTAAGGACTTTGTGTTTTCTTTGGGAGGGAGTAGTGTGTGTTCTAGAAAGAAAGGGAAAGAGAAATTCAGGTATTTGAATAAGTCAGTAGTTGACTTATAGCTTGAATGTGAACATTGAAACATACCACTTCAGTGCTTAAAAAAGTCAGTCAATTTGATGTACATTTTTGGTAGCATTTTAAAAGCAGTCAGATCCTATAAATGGCAAGCAAACCTGAAGTGGGGATACTGCAATTTTCAGAGAAAAGGACAGAAATTCCTAAATTTTTACATTTTCTATTTGGGGGCAGCAGTCTGTCATTCATTTTGCAAAATTCTTATACTCATGTCAGTACCCAAGTGGCTCCTGAATTTAAGTCTGGGATGACATCTTTTATTTTTGGTTGAACCTCTAAACAATTCTGTGAGTTTGTAGCTGCTGGATTACTGTCTGTCTTTATAGCAAGTTCCAGTAAACCACAAATATGGCAAAGGTTATCCAATATTGTGCTTGAAGCAATCAGTACATACTAGTATTTGATGTGTCAGGCAAGAAGTGGGGTAAATACGTGTAACCACTTAAAGCTGCTTGTTAGTATGGTAGACTTCTCCATTTTATCTTAGTCAAAACAAACAAAATATCCACTTGACATAGTAGAAGACTGGTTTTGAATTATGTAACTTTGCATTCAGTAAACTTGCAAAATGATGTGCATGTTTTGTTTTTCATGTACTGGGCAATATGAGTAAATTTAAATGTCCTTTTTTTCCCTCCCTGAATGAAGTCTTTCATGTTTGAGGGAAACTCTTGCATTATTACATATATTTGGGGGACATAGATTTTCTTAGTTTCCATTTTGGGGTCCTAAAGATCTTTTTATTTGTTTGTTTGAAACAATTTTAGTTTCTGATGTATAGTACTTGAAGGTTTTATTGGAAAATTATTTTCGAGTTTTGAAACCTTTATTCAGACTACTTTTAATTAAGTAAGTTTATTGTCAGTGTTCCCCTTTCCTCCAGTATATTTTCCCTCTATTCTATTTTTTTCTCCTTTCATATATATATATATATATATATATATATATATATATACACACACACACACACACACACGTACACACACACACACACACATATATATATATATATATATATATATATATATATTTACATTTCAGAATATTGCCTTGCTACCCATAAAAACTGTTCTAGCACCAAAAGTAATGACAAATGTTATATATAATAATAGAAGAAAAGAACACAGCCATTCAGTTTCAGTCTTTACATATCACAAATTAAAACATCATACGGAGAAGTTTACATGGTGATTTGTTCACCTACAGTACTGTGGACTTTAACATTTTGTCCCCTTTTCAGTGAAACAAAGTAAAAATATTCATCTACTGTTACTGTTATTTGCTAGTTTTGTTTTATGTTTCAATGGTAATACTCTATCCTTATGACACAATTGTAACCAAATTGACTTTACCATTTTTGGTTTTAGTAGTATAGAGACAATGGAATACCATCTTAATTGCTATAATGTATTAAGCATTATATGCCAGTAGAATCTAGTTTAATTGTTTCACGTGGAAAGTATTCTTGAGTTTCCATTTTGAATGTGTTTGGACTAAACAAACAATAAACTACTGATGTCTGCATGTGTGCAGCAAATATATATATATATGTAAAAGAAGGACTAGAGGGCACACATATTTTCAGACAGCTTTATTTCATATCTTCCTGAGGAACAGTGAAGGGTATTGAGATGGGCCATTGTAAAAGCCATCAGGATTAAAGTTATTCTGCATCATGACACATGACACTAGCTATGGAATAGTGATAAAAGAATCCCAATAGCCAACATTCACTGAGTATTTTCTGTGTGTCAGGTACTTTCTCATTAAAAAATATATTAGCTCATATCATCCTCAAGACCCTAGTAGCACACACTATAATTTCCCTTTTTAAAAATGAAGGAACTCAGGCATAGAGAGGTGAAGTAGCTTATCACCTCAAAATAACCCATCTAGTAAAATGGCAGAGAAGAGATTTGAATCTCAGCAGTAAGGAGCTATAATACAGCATTATAATTAATTTGTAATGCTTCTTGATTGCACCAGCAGGAACTCTCAACTTGCTTTTGAAGCAAATCCTGTAGAGGAAAAATGGTTGCTAGAAACAAATGACCTAATAAAGAGAAATTGTAAGATCCACCAATTTATCCCTTTTCTTTCAAAAGGCTAACACCTATTACCACAGCACCATTAGAAAATCTCAACTTCAAAGTATTCCCAGATGTGGTAAACTCAGCATGTAGTCCCTATGACACTCTTATTCAAGAATTTCAACATACAGAAAAGCTGGAGAGTAAGGATGTAGTTAGTCCAAATTACAGGTACCACCATAACACCAGGTACTCAGCGGTGCCTCCAAGACGGTAGAACCTTGTAGCTTGCCTTCTCAGCTTACTTGGAAAAAGATAAAAGGAAGAATGGGCCAACTGGGATGTTTAAAATAACAATAATTTAGGAGGAGACTACATGTTACCACAAAAATAAGCAAAAGCTGACAGCATATACCATGTATGAATGACAGTGACAGAAAGAATTAAATCAATTCTTACATCATTAAAGTTTTAAGTACTGTGAGGTGATAAAAACGTAAGATGATAAGAATCACCAGAAAAGAGCTTTATGACTTTGGGCAACACATTTGACCTTCAGTTTTCTCACCTGAAAAATGGGGACATATATGTTTAGTTCTGCTCTGTCATGGTTTTAATGAAGACCAACCATGAAAATACATGTAAAAATTCTTTATAAGAAGAAAAAGTATGAACTCCATGTGAGTTTTTAGGATTACTTCTGTCAGAAAATTTAAAAGTACATAAAGATAAATAGGGTAAAATTTTTAATATACAAACCATTTATAGTAACAATATTTATCTTGTGATTTTTGATACATTTATCTCAAATCTCCCATTAGTCTGCATTCCACAATATCACCTGCATATCCTATGATGCTTACAACTACTTGCACTCCACTCAGATGTTGATCTTAAGGTCTATTTTTTTTCCCACAAAAGGAAAATAAACTTGCATGAGTGAAAAATCATCATGAAATGTGCTAGAGATTAAGTTTCCTCACTAAAGAAAAAAGAAGGCTAAAAGGAATTATGATGAAAGTCTAAACTAGTTATATAAGTGTAGTTGAAAGTCAAGGAACTACAGAAATCAGTTTTAGTTCTACTTTAAATACTGAATTGTTTGGGGACCTTGAGCAAGTCAAATCATTTAATGTAGAAATTGGATATAATACCTAATTTAATTCATGGGATCCTTTACAGATCAATTAAAAGAACAGATTTAAAAGAATTATACAGAATGAGGAAAAGGAGAAAAATTTTCCATTAAAAGCTGGAACAAGACAAGTCTGCCCACTTTCTCCGCTCCTTCTCAATATAGTACTAAAAGTTCTAGCTAATGTAGACTAGAGAATAAAATGAAAGGCATTCAAATAGAAAAAAAAGAAGTAAAATAATCTTTATTTGCAGACGATATGATTATGTACATAGAAAACCCAAAAAAAAACCTTGTAAAAACATCAAACATTCAAGAATTAATACATGCATAGAGTAAAATACAAAAATCTATAGCATTTCTATACATGAACAATGAATAGCATTGCAATTGAAAAAAAAAAGAAATCTCATTTACAATAATCATAAAAAGTATAAGATACCCAGGAATAAACCTAACTAAAAAGTCAAAGACCATTACATGGAAAACTGAATACAGAAATTGAAAATGACATAAACAAGTGGAAGGACATCCCATGTTACTAGATTGGGACAATTAATGTGATCAAATAAAATTTTTACTAAAATTAATCTACATATTTAATGCAATCACTATAAAATTACAAAAGACGTTCTTCACCTATCTAGAAAAAACACTATAGAATTTGTCTGGAACCATAAAAATCCTATAAGCAAGAGTGCAGAGGACAGAATCTCACTTCCTTACCACAAAACTTATTACAAAGCTGTCATAACAAAAACAGTATGACATTAGCACAAAAACAGATATGTGGAGCAATGGAACAGGTTAGAGACCCCAGAAATAAAATCCCAAACATACAGCCAACTGATCTTTGACAAAGAGTACCAGTTAATCCAGTGAGAACAAGAAAACTTTTTTTTAACCAAATGGTGCTGGAAAAACTGGCTATCCACCTGCAGAAAGATAAATCTGAATCCCAGTCTCTCACCATTAATAAAAATCAACTCAAAGTGGATCAAAGATCTAAGCGTAAGACCTAAAACTGCAAAACTACTGGTGGAAATCACTGGGAAAACTGGGAGACATGGTAGTAGGCAAAGATTTCTTAAGTAAGACCCTCAATGAACAGGCAATAATCCCAAAAATAGACAAGTTGCATTACATCAGATTAAGAAGTTTCTGCATTGCAAAGGACAGAGTAATTAGTATGAATGGACAACCCTCAGAATGGGAAAATATTTTTGTAAACTATGCACCAGATAAGGGACTGAAAATCAGAATACACAGCTAACTCAAGTGGCTTGCCAAAAAAAAAAAAAAAAAAAAAAAAAAAAAAAAAAAAGAAAAAAAAAACTAACCCAATTAAAAGATGATAAAAAGGGCTGAATAAACAACTCCCTAAGGAAGACATGAGAACAGCCAAAAAGCATATGAAAAAATGCTAAATAACCCTTGTCATAAGTGAGATGCAGATCAAAACCATTAGATACCACTGAACCCCAGTCAGAATGCCAAAGATTAAAATAATATATATGAGGGGTCAGCAGGTGGCATTATGGTAACATCACTGGACTCCCATGTAGTCGGTCATGGTTCAAGATCCAGATCCAGTGACTTAAACTCATGCCAGCACATGCGCATGCATGCCTAAGATCCTGAGAGAAGATGGAGGAGAAGGGATTGTGGTGTGACCACCCCTCCTGGGGGGTGATTTCTCATTTTCTGTATCTCTCTCTCCAGTGAGCACAAATACCCTATAGCAAAATTTCTAAAAATAAACAAACAAAAACAAAAGAAAAAAGAAAAAAGAAAACCTGTAAGTGCTGGCAGGGATGTGGTACAAGGGGAACCCTCCTACACTGTTGGTGGAATTGAAAATCGGTCTGGTCACTGGAGAATAATATGGAGGTTCCTCAAAGACATACAAATAGAACTATCATATGATTCACCAATTCCACTCCTGGGTATTTAGCCAAGGACAGGAGAATGCACAGTCAAAAAAGTGCTTGCACAGTCAAAAGAGTGCTTACACATCTATGTTTATTGCAGTATTATTCATGATTGCAAAGACATGGAACCAACCCAAATATGAAGAGATAAATGGATTATAAAAGTGTTGCGTATATACTCTACTGAATACTATTCAACCATCAAAAACAAGACCCTGGTATTTGATAGAAAGTGGAAGGATATGAAAACCGTGTGGCACACAATATTTCATTTTTTGCTTTTAAAAATTAAAATATAACTCTTTTTCATTGTCTTTTTCATTCTTTTTTTTCTCTTCTTCTGTTTTCTTTTCCTTTTTCTTTTACCTTCATGCTTTGGTTGCTCAGCCCCTATGCACTGAGTGTCTAGACAAGACTAAGTGAAAATATCCAAATATGTGAATACAATTAGGGTCATAATATTCCTCGATTCCCACTGAATCTGATGCACAAATAATAAAAAATGGACTTGAAGGGAGAATTCAGATCACCTCCTCCAGAAAGCCTCTGAACACTCAGATTGAACTTCAAGAATTAGGAAGAAACATACAACCCATCAGATGACCAGAAATCACTGCAGGGGCACAGGAAATATGAGAAACCAAGAAAATACCTCTCCTCCAAGGGAAAATAATAACTCCTCTTCATCCACAGACAGTACAACAGAACTCACAGAAATGTCAGGTAAAGAATTTAGAATATTCATAGTGACAGAGCTAGCTTTGCAAGAAGAGATAACCCACATTCTACTCAAATCATTTCTAAAGATCAAAAAGGAAGGAACCCTCCCAAATTCATTCTAAGAAGCCTCCATCACCCTAATTCCCAAAACATAAGGATATGACAAGAAAGGAATACTACAGACCAATATCTCTGATGAATATAGATGCAAAAATTCTCAACAAGATAGTAGCAAATCATATCCAAAAACATGTATAAAAGATTATTAATCACAGCTATGTAGGCTTTATTCTATAGACATAAGTGTGGTTCAACATATACAAAATCATAAATGTAATATACCATATTAACAGAAAGAAAGATAAAAAATCACTATTTCAATCAATACAGAAAAAAATTCGAATAAATTCAACATCCCTTTGTGATTAAGACACTCAGCAAAATAAGGATACAAGGATTATTTCTCAACATAATAAAAGCCATATATGAAAAACACATACCTAAAATCATACTAAATAAAGAAAATCTGAAAGATTTTAACTGAAAATTGGTACAAGACAAGGCTGGCCACTTTCTCCACTCCTTTTCAATATAGTGCTGGAAGTACTAGCCAATGCAATCAGACAAGAGAATAAAAGTCATTTGAATAGGAAAAGAAGAGTTAAAATATCTTTTTGCAAATGACATGATTGTTTACATAGAAGATCCAAAGGTATACATGAAAAAACTTCTTGAAGTAATAATGAATACAGTTATGTGGCAGAATAAAAAAATCAACTTACAAAAATCTATAGCACTTCTATATACAAACAACAAGCAGAGGCAAAACTGAAGAAAGTAATCCCATTTACTCTAGCCTGAAAAAACTATAAGATACTTGGGATAAATCTAACCAAGGAAGTCAAAGACTTCTACAAGAAAAAACTATAAGAATCTTTAAAATGAAATTGAAAATGACACAAAAATGTAGAAAGACATCCCATGTTCCTGGAGGGGGAGAATTAATATAATCAAAATGGCAATTCTACCCAAATTAATCTACATATTTAATGCAATCCCTATAAAAACACAAGAGACATTTTTTGTAGATCTATAAAAGACAATCACAGAATTTGTCTCAAATCATAAAAGACCCTGTACTGCCAAAACACTCCAACAAAAGAAATGTGAAGTTGGCAGCATCTTACTCCCTGACCCCAAAATAATTCACAAAGCTGCGATAATCAACACAGCATGGTATTGACAAAAAAAACCAGACATGTGGACCAATGGAACAGAAAAAGAGCCCAGAAATAAACCCCAAAACATCCATTGAACTTCTTTCTGACAAAGGGTGTCAGTCAACCCTGTGATAAAAGGAAAATGTCTTTAGTAAATGGTGCTGAAGAAAACGGGCTATCCACCAGCAGAAAGATGAATCTGAACCCCTATCTTTCATCATAAACAAATATTAACTTAAAATGGACCAATAATCTAAACCTAAGACCTCAAGCTATAAAACTACTGGTGGAAAACACTGGGGAAACTTTTGTAGAGATTGGAGTAAGCAAAGACTTCTTAAATAACACTGTCAAGCAATAGGCAATAATCCCAAAAACAGACAAGAGGAACTACATCAGATTAAGAAGTTTCTGCATGGCAAAAGATACAGTAATTAGTGTGAATAGATAACTTGGAATGGGAGATCTTTGTAAACTATGCCTCAGATAAGGGTCTGATAACCAGACACATAGGGAACTCAAGCGGCTTACTCAAAAATGTTTAACCAAAACAAAAGATGGGAAAATGACCTAAATAAAGAACTCTCTAAGGAAGACATAGGAACTGCAAAAAGGCATATGATAAGATGGTCAACATTCCTCATCATAAGGGAGATGGAGATCAAAACCACCATGAGATACCACCTAACCCCATCAGAATCACTAAGTTAAAAAATAAATAAATAAATGACAAATGCTGCTTGGGTGGTGGTGAAAAGGGAACCCTTCTACACTGCTGGTGGGACTGTAAATTGATCCAGCCAAGGTGGAGAACAATATGGAGGCTTCTCAAAGATCTACAACTAAAACTACCATATGATCCATCAATTCCACTCCTGGACATTTAGCCAAGGAATAGGAGAATGCTCAGTCCAAAAAGTGCTAGCACATCTTATGTTTATTGCAGCATTATTCACAATTGCTAAGACAAGTAACCAATAGTCCATGAACAGATGAATAGATTAAGAGAGTGTGGCACTCTATGGAATGCTACTCAGCCATAAAAAATAAGACCCTGGCATTTGATAGAAAGTGGACAAATACGGAAGATTTACTGCTGAGTGAAGCAAGCCAGGCTATGAAATAGATACATTGTATAGCTCAACCTAACATATACTGACTGTCCACACTCTATGGTTGAAACAGAGTTTAGAGAACATAGAAACATTAAAAATGCTTATATCTTTGGGAGCCAATGTGAGAAGACTGTGGAGGGAAGGAGAGAAGGGTGAGAGATGCAAGACATTTATAGAACACAGAAATGGGTTATTATCTGTTGATGATATGTTTTGTATCCTCAACTGAACTGGTGTTAAGCATATTCATGTTGGGTATATTCAACTTATAAGCAAAGTGATGTATAGTAATTAAATGCATAATATTTTCAAAAATAAATTTAAAAAGGGGGATAAGTGGGGAAAAAATGTATGATTTGAATACACCAGCAAATGACTAAGATTTAGACAATAAAGAATGCATAGCGAGCAGCAGTGAGAAAGACATGGCTCATCCCTTCCTGCTCACCTCTAAAATCTCAGTTGAAACCCTGCTGCCCAATCCAGGTGCACCTGTTCTCCAGAAACAGGGAAGCCTTTGAAATATCCACTTCTGACGACAAAACCACAAGTTGCTTGGTGAGCACCAGGGAAATGGAATTGCAGAGTTTGCAGAACACCTCTTCCTGCATGCCTCTGAATGCTCAGATTTAACTCCAATAAATTAGGAAAATATGTATAATCCATTAAGTGACCAAAAAATACTACAGAGGCACAAGAAATATGATAAATCAAGAAAATATCTCTTCTCGAAGGGAAAAGAATAACTCCTCATCATTCATAAATAGTACAATGGAACTTGTTGAAATGTCAGATAAGGAATTCAGAATATTCATAATGACAAAACTAACAGATACAAGAGAAGAGAGAATGAACTCCAGAAGATGCAAAAGAAAAGATACAATGAGTTCCAGGAGGTGAGAAAGTTCTTGCACAATTCAAAAGAGGAAATACCATAAAAAAGAAGCAAAGTGTTAGAGATGAAGGCTAAATATATAAAAAAAATCAAAACCTCACTTGAAAGTATTAGAAGCACATTGCCTCATGCAGATTGAATCTCAGATGTGCAAGACAAAACCTCTGACCTAGAAAAATTCACCAGAAAGACAGAAAATAACGCAAATTGAGAATAATATACGAGAAATATTACATACCATTAAATGCCCAAACATCAGTATCCTAGAGGGTGAAGAAACTAATGAGAATATTGATAATCAGCCCTCCTTCTCCCCCCAGGCTTTCCTGGACTGCAAGCAGGCAATAGCGTGTCCTGCAAGCCTCTGGACAGCAAGGGATACTGAGGGAGGGTGACCTCTGACCCCCACCCCACTTCCAGACCCCCAGGCCCCAGACTCCACCTTCTAGGCTTTCCTGGACTGCCAGCAGGCAATAGCGTGTCCTGCAAGCCTCTGGACAGCAAGGGATACTGAGGGAGGGTCACCTCTGACCCCCACCCCACTTGCAGACCCCCAGGCCCCAGACTCCATCTTCTAGGTATGTAGCCAGTATCTCCTTGAGACGGTTTTTTTTTTTCTTTTTTTTTTTTTTTTTCTCTTTCCTCTTGACCCCCCTGCATTCCCTTGTTAACACCTAGCCCTCCTTCTCCCCCCAGGCATTCCTGGACTGCCAGCAGGCAATAGCGTGTCCTGAAAGCCTCTGGCCAGCAAGGGATACTGACGGAGGGTCACCTCTGACCCCCACCCCACTTCCAGACCCCCAGGCCCCAGACTCCACCTTCTAGGCTTTCCTGGACTGCCAGCAGGTAACAGCGTGTCCTGCAAGCCTCTGGCCAGCAAGGGATACTGAGGGAGGGTCACCTCTGACCCCCACCCCACTTGCAGACCGCCAGGCCCCAGACTCCATCTTCTAGGTAGGTAGCCAGGATCTCCTTGAGACGGTTTTTCTTTTTCTTTTTTTTTTCTCTTTTCTCTTAAACCCCCTGCATTCCCTTGTTAACTCCTAGCCCTCCTTCTCCCCCCAGGATTTCCTGGACTGCCAGCAGGCAATAGCGTGTCCTGCAAGCCTCTGGCCAGCAAGGTATACTGAGGGAGGGTCACCTCTGACCCCCACCCCACTTCCAGACCCCCAGGCCCCAGACTCCACCTTCTAGGCTTTCCTGGACTGCCAGCAGGCAATAGCGTGTCCTGCAAGCATCTGGCCAGCAAGGGATACTGAGGGAGGGTCACCTCTGACCCCCACTCCACTTGCAGACCCCCAGGCCCCAGACTCCATCTTCTAGGTAGGCAGCCAGGATCTCCTTGAGACGGTTTTTTTTTTCTTTTTTTTTTTTTCTCTTTTCTCTTGACCCCCCTGCATTCCCTTGTTAACACCTAGCCCTCCTTCTCCCCCCAGGCTTTCCTGGACAGCCAGCAGGCAATAGCGTGTCCTGCAAGCCTCTGGCCAGCAAGGGATACTGAGGGAGGGTCACCTCTGACCCCCACCCCACTTCCAGACCCCCAGGCCCCAGACTCCACCTTCTAGGCTTTCCTGGACTGCCAGCAGGCAATAGTGTGTCCTGCAAGCCTCTGGCCAGCAAGGGATACTGAGGGAGGGTCACCTCTGACCCCCACCCCACTTGCAGACCCCCAGGCCCCAGACTCCATCTTCTAGGTAGGTAGACAGGATCTCCTTGAGACGGTTTTTTTTTTTCTTTTTTTTTTCTCTTTTCTCTAGACCCCCCTGCATTCCCTTGTTAACACCTAGCCCTCCTTCTCCCCCCAGGCTTTCCTGGACTGCCAGCAGGCAATAGCGTGTCCTGCAAGCCTCTGGCCAGCAAGGGATACTGAGGGAGGGTCACCTCTGACCCCCACCCCACTTACAGACCACCAGGCCCCAGACTCCATTTTCTAGGTAGGTAGCCAGGAACTCCTTGAGACGGTTTTTTTTTTTCTTTTTTTTTTTCTCTTTTCTCTTCACCCACCTGCATTCCCTTGTTAACACCTAGCCCTCCTTCTCCCACCAGGCTTTCCTGGACTGCTAGCGGGCAATAGCGTGTCATGCAAGCCTCTGGCCAGCAAGGGATACTGAGGGAGGGTCACCTCTGACCCCCACCCCACTTCCAGACCCCCAGGCCCCAGACTCCACCTTCTAGGCTTTCCTGGACTGCCAGCAGGCAATAGCGTGTCCTGCAAGCCTCTGGCCAGCAAGGGATATTGAGGGAGGGTCACCTCTGACCCCCACCCACTTGCAGACCCCGAGGCCCCAGACTCCATCTTCTAGGTAGGTAGCCAGGATCTCCTTGAGACGGTTTTTTTTTTTTCTTTTTTTTTTTCTCTTTTCTCTTGACCCCCCTGCATTCCCTTGTTAACACCTAGCCCTCCTTCTCCCCCCAGGCTTTCCTGGACTGCCAGCAGGCAATAGCGTGTCCTGCAAGCTTCTGGCCAGCAAGGGATACTGAGGGAGGTTCACCTCTGACCCCCACCCCACTTCCAGACCCCCAGGCCCCAGACTCCACCTTCTAGGGTTTCCTGGACTGCCAGCAGGCAATAGCGTGTCCTGCAAGCCTCTGGCCAGCAAGGGATACTGAGGGAGGGTCACCTCTGACCCCCACCCCACTTCCAGACCCCCAGGCCCCAGACTCCACCTTCTAGGCTTTCCTGGACTGCCAGCAGGCAATAGCGTGTCCTGCAAGCCTCTGGACAGCAAGGGATACTGAGGGAGGGTCACCTCTGACCCCCACCCCTCTTGCAGACCCCCAGGCCCCAGACTCCATCTTCTAGGTAGGTAGCCAGGATCTCCTTGAGACCGTTTTTTTTTTTTTTTTCTTTTTTTTTTTCTCTTTTCTCTTGACCCCGCTGCATTCCCTTGTTAACACCTAGCCCTCCTTCTCCCCCCAGGCTTTCCTGGACTGCCAGCAGGCAATAGCGTGTCCTGCAAGCCTCTGGCCAGCAAGGGATACTGAGGGAGGGTCACCTCTGACCCCCACCGAACTTCCAGACCCCCAGGCCCCAGACTCCACCTTCTAGGCTTTCCTGGACTGCCAGCAGGCAATAGCGTGTCCTGCAAGCCTCTGGCCAGCAAGGGATACTGAGGGAGGGTCACCTCTGACCCCCACCCCACTTCCAGACCCCCAGGCCCCAGACTCCATCTTCTAGGTAGGTAGCCAGGATCTCCTTGAGACGGTTTTTTTTTTTTTCTTTTTTTTTTCTCTTTTCTCTTGACCCCCCTGCATTCCCTTGTTAACACCTAGCCCTCCTTCTCCCCCCAGGCTTTCCTGGACTGCCAGCAAGCAATAGCGTGTCCTGCAAGCCTCTGGCCAGCAAGGGATACTGAGGGAGGGTCACCTCTGACCCCCACCCCACTTCCAGACCCCCAGGCCCCAGACTCCACCTTCTAGGCTTTCCTGGAATGCCAGCAGGCAATAGCGTGTCCTGCAAGCCTCTGGCCAGCAAGGGATACTGAGGGAGGGTCACCTCTGACCTCCACCCCACGTAAACCCCCAGGTCCGAGACTCCATCTTCTAGGTAGGTAGCCAGGATCTCCTTGAGACGGTATTTTTTTTTTCTTTTTTTTTTTCTCTTTTCTCTTGACCCCCCTGCATTCCCTTGTTAACACCTAGCCCTCCTTCTCCCCCCAGGCTTTCCTGGACTGCCAGCAGGCAATAGCGTGTCCTGCAAGCCTCTGGCCAGCAAGGGATACTGACGGAGGGTCACCTCTGACCCCCATCCCACTTCTAGACCCCCAGGCCCCAGACTCCAACTTCTAGGCTTTCCTGGACTGCCAGCAGGCAATAGCGTGTCCTGCAAGCCTCTGGCCAGCAAGGGATACTGAGGGAGGGTCACCTCTGACCCCCACCCCACTTACAGACCACCAGGCCCCAGACTCCATCTTCTAGGTAGGTAGCCAGGAACTCCTTGAGACGTTTTTTTTTTTCTTTTTTTTTTTCTCTTTTCTCTTCACCCACCTGCATTCCCTTGTTAACACCTAGCCCTCCTTCTCCCACCAGGCTTTACTGGACTGCTAGCGGGAAATAGCGTGTCATGCAAGCCTCTGGCCAGCAAGGGATACTGAGGGAGGGTCACCTCTGACCCCCACCCCACTTCCAGACCCCCAGGCCCCAGACTCCATCTTCTAGGCTTTCCTGGACTGCCAGCAGGCAATAGCGTGTCCTGCAAGCCTCTGGCCAGCAAGGGATATTGAGGGAGGGTCACATCTGACCCCCACCCACTTGCAGACCCCCAGGCCCCAGACTCCATCTTCTAGGTAGGTAGCCAGGATCTCCTTGAGACCGTTTTTTTTTTTTTTTCTTTTTTTTTTTCTCTTTTCTCTTGACCCCCCTGCATTCCCTTGTTAACACCTAGCCCTCCTTCTCCCCCCAGGCTTTCCTGGACTGCCAGCAGGCAATAGCGTGTCCTGCAAGCCTCTGGCCAGCAGGGATACTGAGGGAGGGTCACCTCTGACCCCCACCAAACTTCCAGACCCCCAGGCCCCAGACTCCACCTTCTAGGTTTTCCTGGACTGCCAGCAGGCAATAGCGTGTCCTGCAAGCCTCTGGCCAGCAAGGGATACTGAGGGAGGGTCACCTCTGACCCCCACCCCACTTCCAGACCCCCAGGCCCCAGACTCCACCTTCTAGGCATTCGTGGACTGCCAGCAGGCAATAGCGTGTCCTGCAAGCCTCTGGCCAGCAAGGGATACTGAGGGAGGGTCACCTCTGACCCCCACCCCACTTGCAGACCCCCAGGCCCCAGACTCCATCTTCTAGGTAGGTAGCCAGGATCTCCTTGAGACGGTTTTTGTTTTCTTTTTTTTTTTTCTCTTTTCTCTTGACCCCCCTGCATTCCCTTGTTAACACCTAGCCCTCCTTCTCCCCCCAGGCTTTCCTGGACAGCCAGCAGGCAAGAGCGTGTCCTGCAAGCCTCTGGCCAGCAAGGGATACTGAGGGAGGGTCACCTCTGACCCCCACCCCACTTCCAGACCCCCAGGCCCCAGACTCCACCTTCTAGGCTTTCCTGGACTGCCAGCAGGCAATAGCGTGTCCTGCAAGCCTCTGGCCAGCAAGGGATACTGAGGGAGGGTCACCTCTGACCCCCACCCCACTTGCAGACCCCCAGGCCCCAGACTCCATCTTCTAGGTAGGTAGCCAGGATCTCTTTGAGACGGTTTTTGTTTTCTTTTTTTTTTTTCTCTTTTCTCTTGACCCCCCTGCATTCCCTTGTTAACACCTAGCCCTCCTTCTCCCACCAGGCTTTACTGGACTGCTAGCGGGAAATAGCGTGTCATGCAAGCCTCTGGCCAGCAAGGGATACTGAGGGAGGGTCACCTCTGACCCCCACCCCACTTCCAGACCCCCAGGCCCCAGACTCCATCTTCTAGGCTTTCCTGGACTGCCAGCAGGCAATAGCGTGTCCTGCAAGCCTCTGGCCAGCAAGGGATATTGAGGGAGGGTCACATCTGACCCCCACCCACTTGCAGACCCCGAGGCCCCAGACTCCATCTTCTAGGTAGGTAGCCAGGATCTCCTTGAGACGGTTTCTTTTTTTCTTTTTTTTTTTCTCTTTTCTCTTGACCCCCCTGCATTCCCTTGTTAACACCTAGCCCTCCTTCTCCCCCCAGGCTTTCCTGGACTGCCAGCAAGCAATAGCGTGTCCTGCAAGCTTCTGGCCAGCAAGGGATACTGAGGGAGGTTCACCTCTGACCCCCACCCCACTTCCAGACCCCCAGGCCCCAGACTCCACCTTCTAGGCTTTCCTGGACTGCCAGCAGGCAATAGCGTGTCCTGCAAGCCTCTGGCCAGCAAGGGATACTGAGGGAGGGTCACCTCTGACCCCCACCCCACTTCCAGACCCCCAGGCCCCAGACTCCACCTTCTAGGCTTTCCTGGACTGCCAGCAGGCAATAGCGTGTCCTGCAAGCCTCTGGACAGCAAGGGATACTGAGGGAGGGTCACCTCTGACCCCCACCCCTCTTCCAGACCCCCAGGCCCCAGACTCCATCTTCTAGGTAGGTAGCCAGGATCTCCTTGAGACCGTTTTTTTTTTTTTCTTTTTTTTTTTCTCTTTTCTCTTGACCCCCCTGCATTCCCTTGTTAACACCTAGCCCTCCTTCTCCCCCCAGGCTTTCCTGGACTGCCAGCAGGCAATAGCGTGTCCTGCAAGCCTCTGGCCAGCAGGGATACTGAGGGAGGGTCACCTCTGACCCCCACCAAACTTCCAGACCCCCAGGCCCCAGACTCCACCTTCTAGGTTTTCCTGGACTGCCAGCAGGCAATAGCGTGTCCTGCAAGCCTCTGGCCAGCAAGGGATACTGAGGGAGGGTCACCTCTGACCCCCACCCCACTTCCAGACCCCCAGGCCCCAGACTCCACCTTCTAGGCATTCGTGGACTGCCAGCAGGCAATAGCGTGTCCTGCAAGCCTCTGGCCAGCAAGGGATACTGAGGGAGGGTCACCTCTGACCCCCACCCCACTTGCAGACCCCCAGGCCCCAGACTCCATCTTCTAGGTAGGTAGCCAGGAACTCCTTGAGACGGTTTTTTTTTTTTTCTTTTTTCTTTTTCCCTTTTCTCTTCACCGCCCTGCATTCCCTTGTTAACACCTAGCCCTCCTTCTCCCCCCAGGCTTTCCTGGACTGCCAGCAGGCAATAGCGTGTCCTGCAAGCCTCTGTCCAGCAAGGGATACTGAGGGAGGGTCACCTCTGACCCCCACCCCACTTCCAGAGCCCCAGGACCCACACTCCACCTTCTAGGCTTTCCTGGACTGCCAGCAGGCAATAGCGTGTCCTGCAAGCCTCTGGCCAGCAAGGGATACTGAGGGAGGGTCACCTCTGACCCCCACCCCACTTCTAGACCCCCAGGCCCCAGACTCCACCTTCTAGGCTTTCCTGGACTGCCAGCAGGCAATAGCGTGTCCTGCAAGCCTCTGGCCAGCAAGGGATACTGAGGGAGGGTCACCTCTGACCCCCACCCCACTTCTAAACCCCCAGGCCCCAGACTCCACCTTCTAGGCTTTCCTGGACTGCCAGCAGGCAATAGCGTGTCCTGCAAGCCTCTGGCCAGCAAGGGATACTGAGGGAGGGTCACCTCTGACCCCCACCCCACTTGCAGACCCCCAGGCCCCAGACTCCATCTTCTAGGTAGGTAGCCAGTATCTCCTTGAGACGGTTTTTTTTTCTTTTTTTTTTTTTTTTCTCTTTCCTCTTGACCCCCCTGCATTCCCTTGTTAACACCTAGCCCTCCTTCTCCCCCCAGGCTTTCCTGGACTGCCAGCAGGCAATAGCGTGTCCTGCAAGCCTCTGGCCAGCAAGGGATACTGACGGAGGGTCACCTCTGACCCTCACCCCACTTCCAGACCCCCAGGCCCCAGACTCCACCTTCTAGGCTTTCCTGGACTGCCAGCAGGTAACAGCGTGTCCTGCAAGCCTCTGGCCAGCAAGGGATACTGAGGGAGGGTCACCTCTGACCCCCACCCCACTTGCAGACCCCCAGGCCCCAGACTCCATCTTCTAGGTAGGTAGCCAGGATCTCCTTGAGACGGTTTTTCTTTTTCTTTTTTTTTTTTCTCTTTTCTCTTGAACCCCCTGCATTCCCTTGTTAACTCCTAGCCCTCCTTCTCCCCCCAGGTTTTCCTGGACTGCCAGCAGGCAATAGCGTGTCCTGCAAGCCTCTGGCCAGCAAGGTATACTGAGGGAGGGTCACCTCTGACCCCCACCCCACTTCCAGACCCCCAGGCCCCAGACTCCACCTTCTAGGCTTTCCTGGACTGCCAGCAGGCAATAGCGTGTCCTGCAAGCATCTGGCCAGCAAGGGATACTGAGGGAGGGTCACCTCTGACCCCCACCCCACTTGCAGACCCCCAGGCCCCAGACTCCATCTTCTAGGTAGGTAGCCAGGATCTCCTTGAGACGGTTTTTGTTTTCTTTTTTTTTTTTCTCTTTTCTCTTGACCCCCCTGCATTCCCTTGTTAACACCTAGCCCTCCTTCTCCCCCCAGGCTTTCCTGGACAGCCAGCAGGCAATAGCGTGTCCTGCAAGCCTCTGGCCAGCAAGGGATACTGAGGGAGGGTCACCTCTGACCCCCACCCCACTTCCAGACCCCCAGGCCCCAGACTCCACCTTCTAGGCTTTCCTGGACTGCCAGCAGGCAATAGCGTGTCCTGCAAGCCTCTGGCCAGCAAGGGATACTGAGGGAGGGTCACCTCTGACCCCCACCCCACTTGCAGACCCCCAGGCCCCAGACTCCATCTTCTAGGTAGGTAGCCAGGATCTCCTTGAGACGGTTTTTTTTTTTCTTTTTTTTTTCTCTTTTCTCTTGACCTCCCTGCATTCCCTTGTTAACACCTAGCCCTCCTTCTCCCCCCAGGCTTTCCTGGACTGCCAGCAAGCAATAGCGTGTCCTGCAAGCCTCTGGCCAGCAAGGGATACTGAGGGAGGGTCACCTCTGACCCCCACCCCACTTCCAGACCCCCAGGCCCCAGACTCCACCTTCTAGGCTTTCCTGGAATGCCAGCAGGCAATAGCGTGTCCTGCAAGCCTCTGGCCAGCAAGGGATACTGAGGGAGGGTCACCTCTGACCTCCACCCCACGAAAACCCCCAGGTCCCAGACTCCATCTTCTAGGTAGGTAGCCAGGATCTCCTTGAGACGGTATTTTTTTTTTCTTTTTTTTTTTCTCTTTTCTCTTGACCCCCCTGCATTCCCTTGTTAACACCTAGCCCTCCTTCTCCCCCAGGCTTTCCTGGACTGCCAGCAGGCAATAGCGTGTCCTGCAAGCCTCTGGCCAGCAAGGGATACTGAGGGAGGGTCACCTCTGACCACCATCCCACTTCTAGACCCCCAGGCCCCAGACTCCAACTTCTAGGCTTTCCTGGACTGCCAGCAGGCAATAGCGTGTCCTGCAAGCCTCTGGCCAGCAAGGGATACTGAGGGAGGGTCACCTCTGACCCCCACCCCACTTACAGACCACCAGGCCCCAGACTCCATCTTCTAGGTAGGTAGCCAGGAACTCCTTGAGACGGTTTTTTTTTTTCTTTTTTTTTTTTCTCTTTTCTCTTCCCCCACCTGCATTCCCTTGTTAACACCTAGCCCTCCTTCTCCCCCCAGGCTTTCCTGGACTGCCAGCAGGCAATAGCGTGACCTGCAAGCCTCTGGCCAGCAAGGGATACTGAGGGAGGGTCATCTCTGACCCCCACCCCACTTGTAGACCGCCAGGCCCCAGACTCCATCTTCTAGGTAGGTAGCCAGGATCTACTGGAGAGGTTTTTTTTTTTCTTTTTTTTTTCTCTTTTCTCTTGACCCCCCTTCATTCCCTTGTTAACACCTAGCCCTCCTTCTCCCTCCAGGCTTTCCTGGACTGCCAGCAGGCAATAGCGTGTCCTGCAAGCCTCTGGCCAGCAAGGGATACCGAGGGAGGGTCACCTCTGACCCCCACCCCACTTCTAGACCCCCAGGCACCAGATTCCACCTTCTAGGCTTTCCTGGACTGCCAGCAGGCAATAGCGTGTCCTGTAAGCCTCTGGCCAGCAAGGGATACTGAGGGAGGGTCACCTCTGACCCCCACCCCACTTGCAGACCCCCAGGCCCCAGACTCCATCTTCTAGGTAGGTAGCCAGGATCTCCTTGAGACGGTTTTTTTTTTCTTTTTTTTTTTCTCTTTTCTCTTGACCCCCCTGCATTCCCTTGTTAACACCTAGCCCTCCTTCTCCCCCCAGGCTTTCCTGGACTGCCAGCAGACAATAGTGTGTCCCGCAAGCCTCTGGCCAGCAAGGGATACTGAGGGAGGGTCACCTCTGACCCCCACCCCACTTCCAGACCCCCAGGCCCCAGACTCCACCTTCTAGGCTTTCCTGGACTGCCAGCAGGCAATAGCGTGTCCTGCAAGCCTCTGGCCAGCAAGGGATACTGAGGGAGGGTCACCTCTGACCCCCACCACACTTCCAGACCCCCAGGCCCCAGACTCCACCTTCTAGGCTTTCCTGGACTGCCAGCAGGCAATAGCGTGTCCTTCAAGCCTCTGGCCAGCAAGGGATACTGAGGGAGGGTCACCTCTGACCCCCACCCCACTTGCAGACCCCCAGGCCCCAGACTCCATCTTGTAGGTAGGTATACAGGATCTCCTTGAGACGGTTTTTTTTTTCTTTTTTTTTTCTCTTTTCTCTTGACCCCCCTGCATTCCCTTGTTAACACCTAGCCCTCCTTCTCCCCCCAGGCTTTCCTGGACAAACAGCAGGCAATAGCGTGTCCTGCAAGCCTCTGGCCAGCAAGGGATAGTGAGGGAGGGTCACCACTGACCCCCACCCTACTTGCAGACCCCCAGGCCCCAGACTCCATCTTCTACGTAGGTAGCCAGGATCTCCTTGAGACGGTTTTTTTTTTCTTTTTTTTTTTTTTCTCTTTCCTCTTGACCCCCCTGCATTCCCTTGTTAACACCTAGCCCTCCTTCTCCCCCCAGGCTTTCCTGGACTGCCAGGAGGCAATAGCGTGTCCTGCAAGCCTCTGGCCAGCAAGGGATACTGAGGGAGGGTCACCTCTGACCCCCACCCCACTTCCAGACCCCCAGACCCCAGACTCCACCTTCTAGGCTTTCCTGGACTGCCAGCAGGTAATAGCGTTTCCTGCAAGCCTCTGGCCAGCAAGGGATACTGAGGGAGGGTCACCTCTGACCCCCACCCCACTTGCAGACACCCAGGCCCCAGACTCCATCTTCTAGGTAGGTAGCCAGGATCTCCTTGAGACGGTTTTTCTTTTTCTTTTTTTTTTTTCTCTTTTCTCCTGAACCCCCTGCATTCCCTTGTTAACTCCTAGCCCTCCTTCTCCCCCCAGGTTTTCCTGGACTGCCAGCAGGCAATAGCGTGTCCTGCAAGCCTCTGGCCAGCAAGGGATACTGAGGGAAGGTCACCTCTGACCCCCACTACACCTCCAGACCCCCAGGCCCCAGACTCCACCTTCTAGGCTTTCCTGGACTGCCAGCAGGCAATAGCGTGTCCTGCAAGCCTCTGGCCAGCAAGGGATACTGAGGGAGGATCACCTCTGACCCCCACCCCACTTGCAGACCCCCAGGCCCCAGACTCCATCTTCTAGGTAGGTAGCCAGGATCTCCTTGAGACGGTTTTTTTTTTCTTTTTTTTTTCTCTTTTCTCTTGACCCCCCTGCATTCCCTTGTTAACACCTAGCCCTCCTTCTCCCCCCAGGCTTTCCTGGACTGCCAGCAGGCAATAGCGTGTCCTGCAAGCCTCTGGCCAGCAAGGGATACTGAGGGAGGGTCACCTCTGACCCCCACCCCACTTGCAGACCCCCAGGCCCCAGACTCCATCTTCTAGGTAGGTAGCCAGGATCTCCTTGAGACGGTTTTTCTTTTTCTTTTTTTTTTCTCTTTTCTCTTCACCCCCCTGCATTCCCTTGTTAACACCTAGCCCTCCTTCTCCCACCAGGCTTTCCTGGACTGCCAGCGGGCAAGAGCGTGTCCTGCAAGCCTCTGGCCAGCAAGGGATACTGAGGGAGGGTCACCTCTGACCCCCACCCCACTTGCAGACCCCCAGGCCCCAGACTCCATCTTCTAGGTAGGTAGCCAGGATCTCCTTGAGACGGTTTTTTCTTTTTCTTTTTTTTTTTTCTCTTTTCTCTTGAACCCCCTGCATTCCCTTGTTAACTCCTAGCCCTCCTTCTCCCCCCAGGTTTTCCTGGACTGCCAGCAGGCAATAGCGTGTCCTGGAAGCCTCTGGCCAGCAAGGGATACTGAGGGAGGGTCACCTCTGACCCCCACCCCACTTCCAGACCCCCGACCCCAGACTCCACCTTCTAGGCTTTCCTGGACTGCCAGCAGGCAATAGCGTGTCCTGCAAGCCTCTGGCCAGCAAGGGATACTGAGGGAGGATCACCTCTGACCCCCACCCCACTTGCAGACCCCCAGGCCTCAGACTCCATCTTCTAGGTAGGTCGCCAGGATCTCCTTGATACGGTTTTTTTTTTTCTTTTTTTTTTTCTCTTTTCTCTTGACCCCCCTGCATTCCCTTGTTAACACCTAGCCCTCCTTCTCCCCTCAGGCTTTCCTGGACTGCCAGCAGGCAATAGCGTGTCCTGCAAGCCTCTGGCCAGCAAGGGATACTGAGGGAAGGTCACCTCTGACCCCCACCACACCTCCAGACCCCCAGGACCCAGACTCCACCTTCTAGGCTTTCCTGGACTGCCAGCAGGCAATAGCGTGTCCTGCAAGCCTCTGGCCAGCAAGGGATACTGAGGGAGGGTCACCTCTGACCCCCACCACACTTCCAGACCCCCAGGCCCCAGACTCCACCTTCTAGGCTTTCCTGGACTGCCAGCAGGCAATAGCGTGTCCTTCAAGCCTCTGGCCAGCAAGGGATACTGAGGGAGGGTCACCTCTGACCCCCACCCCACTTGCAGACCCCCAGGCCCCAGACTCCATCTTGTAGGTAGGTATACAGGATCTCCTTGAGACGGTTTTTTTTTTCTTTTTTTTTTTTCTCTTTTCTCTTGACCCCCCTGCATTCCCTTGTTAACACCTAGCCCTCCTTCTCCCCCCAGGCTTTCCTGGACAAACAGCAGGCAATAGCGTGTCCTGCAAGCCTCTGGCCAGCAAGGGATAGTGAGGGAGGGTCACCACTGACCCCCACCCTACTTGCAGACCCCCAGGCCCCAGACTCCATCTTCTACGTAGGTAGCCAGGATCTCCTTGAGACGGTTTTTTTTTTCTTTTTTTTTTTTTTCTCTTTCCTCTTGACCCCCCTGCATTCCCTTGTTAACACCTAGCCCTCCTTCTCCCCCCAGGCTTTCCTGGACTGCCAGCAGGCAATAGCGTGTCCTGCAAGCCTCTGGCCAGCAAGGGATATTGAGGGAGGGTCACCTCTGACCCCCACCCCACTTCCAGACCCCCAGACCCCAGACTCCACCTTCTAGGCTTTCCTGGACTGCCAGCAGGTAATAGCGTGTCCTGCAAGCCTCTGGCCAGCAAGGGATACTGAGGGAGGGTCACCTCTGACCCCCACCCCACTTGCAGACACCCAGGCCCCAGACTCCATCTTCTAGGTAGGTAGCCAGGATCTCCTTGAGACGGTTTTTCTTTTTCTTTTTTTTTTTTCTCTTTTCTCCTGAACCCCCTGCATTCCCTTGTTAACTCCTCGCCCTCCTTCTCCCCCCAGGTTTTCCTGGACTGCCAGCAGGCAATAGCGTGTCCTGCAAGCCTCTGGCCAGCAAGGGATACTGAGGGAGGGTCACCTCTGACCCCCACCCCACTTCCAGACCCCCGACCCCAGACTCCACCTTGTAGGTTTTCCTGGACTGCCAGCAGGCAATAGCGTGTCCTGCAAGCCTCTGGCCAGCAAGGGATACTGAAGGAGGATCACCTCTGACCCCCACCCCACTTGCAGACCCCCAGGCCTCAGACTCCATCTTCTAGGTAGGTAGCCAGGATTTCCTTGATACGGTTTTTTTTTTCTTTTTTTTTTTCTCTTTTCTCTTGACCCCCCTGCATTCCCTTGTTAACACCTAGCCCTCCTTCTCCCCTCAGGCTTTCCTGGACTGCCAGCAGGCAATAGCGTGTCCTGCAAGCCTCTGGCCAGCAAGGGATACTGAGGGAAGGTCACCTCTGACCCCCACTACACCTCCAGACCCCCAGGCCCCAGACTCCACCTTCTAGGCTTTCCTGGACTGCCAGCAGGCAATAGCGTGTCCTGCAAGCCTCTGGCCAGCAAGGGATACTGAGGGAGGATCACCTCTGACCCCAACCCCACTTGCAGACCCCCAGGCCCCAGACTCCATCTTCTAGGTAGGTAGTCAGGATCTCCTTGAGACGGTTTTTTTTTTCTTTTTTTTTTTCTCTTTTCTCTTGACCCCCCTGCATATCCTTGTTAACACCTAGCCCTCCTTCTCCCCTCAGGCTTTCCTGGACTGCCAGCAGGCAATAGCGTGTCCTGCAAGCCTCTGGCCAGCAAGGGATACTGAGGGAGGGTCACCTCTGACCCCCACCCCACTTGCAGACCCCCAGGCCCCAGACTCCATCTTCTAGGTAGGTAGCCAGGATCTCCTTGAGTCGGTTTTTTTTTTTCTTTTTTTTTTTTTCTCTTTTCTCTTGACCCCCCTGCATTCCCTTGTTAACACCTAGCCCTCCTTCTCCCCCCAGGCTTTCCTGGACTGCCAGCAGGCAATAGTGTGTCCCGCAAGCCTCTGGCCAGCAAGGGATACTGAGGGAGGGTCACCTCTGACCCCCACCCCACTTCCAGACCCCCAGGCCCCAGACTCCACCTTCTAGGCTTTCCTGGACTGCCAGCAGGCAATAGCGTGTCCTGCAAGCCTCTGGCCAGCAAGGGATACTGAGGGAGGGTCACCTCTGACCCCCACCCCACTTGCAGACCCCCAGGCCCCAGACTCCATCTTCTAGGTAGGTAGCCAGGATCTCCTTGAGACGGTTTTTTTTTTTCTTTTTTTTTTTCTCTTTTCTCTTAACCCCCCTGCATTCCCTTGTTAACACCTAGCCCTCCTTCTCCCCCCAGGCTTTCCTGGACAGCCAGCAGGCAATAGCGTGTCCTGCAAGCCTCTGGCCAGCAAGGGATACTGAGGGAGGGTCACCTCTGACCCCCACCCCACTTCCAGAACCCCAGGACCCAGACTCCACCTTCTAGGCTTTCCTGGACTGCCAGCAGGCAATAGCGTGTCCTGCAAGCCTCTGGCCAGCAAGGGATACTGAGGGAGGGTCACCTCTGACCCCCACCCCACTTGCAGACCCCCAGGCCCCAGACTCCATCTTCTAGGTAGGTAGCCAGGATCTCCTTGAGACGGTTTTTTTTTTCTTTTTTTTTTCTCTTTTCTCTTGACCCCCCTGCATTCCCTTGTTAACACCTAGCCCTCCTTCTCCCCCCAGGCTTTCCTGGACTGCCAGCAGGCAATAGCGTGTCCTGCAAGCCTCTGGCCAGCAAGGGATACTGAGGGAGGGTCACCTCTGACCCCCACCCCACTTGCAGACCCCCAGGCCCCAGACTCCATCTTCTAGGTAGGTAGCCAGGATCTCCTTGAGACGGTTTTTCTTTTTCTTTTTTTTTTCTCTTTTCTCTTCACCCCCCTGCATTCCCTTGTTAACACCTAGCCCTCCTTCTCCAACCAGGCTTTCCTGGACTGCCAGCGGGCAAGAGCGTGTCCTGCAAGCCTCTGGCCAGCAAGGGATACTGAGGGAGGGTCACCTCTGACCCCCACCCCACTTGCAGACCCCCAGGCCCCAGACTCCATCTTCTAGGTAGGTAGCCAGGATCTCCTTGAGACGGTTTTTCTTTTTCTTTTTTTTTTTTCTCTTTTCTCTTGAACCCCCTGCATTCCCTTGTTAACTCCTAGCCCTCCTTCTCCCCCCAGGTTTTCCTGGACTGCCAGCAGGCAATAGCGTGTCCTGGAAGCCTCTGGCCAGCAAGGGATACTGAGGGAGGGTCACCTCTGACCCCCACCCCACTTCCAGACCCCCGACCCCAGACTCCACCTTCTAGGCTTTCCTGGACTGCCAGCAGGCAATAGCGTGTCCTGCAAGCCTCTGGCCAGCAAGGGATACTGAGGGAGGATCACCTCTGACCCCCACCCCACTTCCAGACCCCCAGGCCTCAGACTCCATCTTCTAGGTAGGTCGCCAGGATCTCCTTGATACGGTTTTTTTTTTTCTTTTTTTTTTTCTCTTTTCTCTTGACCCCCCTGCATTCCCTTGTTAACACCTAGCCCTCCTTCTCCCCTCAGGCTTTCCTGGACTGCCAGCAGGCAATAGCGTGTCCTGCAAGCCTCTGGCCAGCAAGGGATACTGAGGGAAGGTCACCTCTGACCCCCACCACACCTCCAGACCCCCAGGACCCAGACTCCACCTTCTAGGCTTTCCTGGACTGCCAGCAGGCAATAGCGTGTCCTGCAAGCCTCTGGCCAGCAAAGGATACTGAGGGAGGGTCACCTCTGACCCCCACCTCACTTGCAGACTCCCAGCCCCAGACTCCATCTTCTAGGTAGGTAGCCAGGATCTCCTTGAGACGGTTTTTTATTTTTTTTCTTTTTTTTTTTCTCTATTCTCTTGACCCCCCTGCATTTCCTTGTTAACACCTAGCCCTCCTTCTCCCCCCAGGCTTTCCTGGACTGCCAGCAGGCAATAGCGTGTCCTGCAAGCCTCTGGCCAGCAAGGGATACTGAGGGAGGGTCATCTCTGACCCCAACCCCACTTGTAGACTGCCAGGCCCCAGACTCCATCTTCTAGGTAGGTAGCCAGGATCTATTGGAGAGGTTTTTTTTTTTCTTTTTTTTTTTTCTCTTTTCTCTTGACCCCCCTGCATTCCCTTGTTAACACCTAGCCCTCCTTCTCCCCCCAGGCTTTCCTGGACTGCCAGTAGGCAATAGCGTGTCCTGCAAGCCTCTGGCCAGCAAGGGATACTGAGGGAGGGTCACCTCTGACCCCCACCCCACTTCTAGACCCCCAGGCCCCAGACTCCACCTTCTAGGCTTTCCTGGACTGCCAGCAGGCAATAGCGTGTCCTGCAAGCCTCTGGACAGCAAGGGATACTGAGGGAGGGTCACCTCTGACCCCCACCCCACTTGCAGACCCCCAGGCCCCAGACTCCATCTTCTAGGTAGGTAGCCAGGATCTCCTTGAGACGGTTTTTTTTTTTCTTTTTTTTTTTCTCTTTTCTCTTGACCCCCCTGCATTCCCTTGTTAACACCTAGCCCTCCTTCTCCCCCCAGGCTTTCCTGGACTGCCAGCAGGCAATAGCGTGTCCTGCAAGCCTCTGGCCAGCAAGGGATACTGAGGGAGGGTCACCTCTGACCCCCACCCCACTTGCAGACCCCCAGGCCCCAGACTCCATCTTCTAGGTAGGTAGCCAGGATCTCCTTGAGACGGTTTTTCTTTTTCTTTTTTTTTTTTCTCTTTTCTCTTGAACCCCCTGCATTCCCTTGTTAACTCCTAGCCCTCCTTCTCCCCCCAGGTTTTCCTGGACTGCCAGCAGGCAATAGCGTGTCCTGCAAGCCTCTGGCCAGCAAGGGATACTGAGGGAGGGTCACCTCTGACCCCAACCCCACTTCCAGACCCCCGACCCCAGACTCCACCTTCTAGGCTTTCCTGGACTGCCAGCAGGCAATAGCGTGTCCTGCAAGCCTCTGGACAGCAAGGGATACTGAGGGAGGGTCACCTCTGACCCCCACCCCACTTCCAGACCCCCAGGCCTCAGACTCCATCTTCTAGGTAGGTCGCCAGGATCTCCTTGAGACGGTTTTTTTTTTTCTTTTTTTTTTTCTCTTTTCTCTTGACCCCCCTGCATTCCCTTGTTAACACCTAGCCCTCCTTCTCCCCCCTGGCTCTCCTGGACTGCCAGCAGGCAATAGCGTGTCCTGCAAGCCTCTGGCCAGCAAGGGATACTGAGGGAGGGTCACCTCTGACCCCCACCCCACTTGCAGACCCCCAGGCCCCAGACTCCATCTTCTAGGTAGGTAGCCAGGATCTCCTTGAGACGGTTTTTCTTTTTCTTTTTTTTTTTTCTCTTTTCTCTTGAACCCCCTGCATTCCCTTGTTAACTCCTAGCCCTCCTTCTCCCCCCAGGTTTTCCTGGACTGCCAGCAGGCAATAGCGTGTCCTGCAAGCCTCTGGCCAGCAAGGGATACTGAGGGAGGGTCACCTCTGACCCCCACCCCACTTCCAGACCCCCGACCCCAGACTCCACCTTCTAGGCTTTCCTGGACTGCCAGCAGGCAATAGCATGTCCTGCAAGCCTCTGGCCAGCAAGGGATACTGAGGGAGGATCACCTCTGACCCCCACCCCACTTGCAGACCCCCAGGCCTCAGACTCCATCTTCTAGGTAGGTAGCCAGGATCTCCTTGATACGGTTTTTTTTTTTTCTTTTTTTTTTCTCTTTTCTCTTGACCCCCCTGCATTCCCTTGTTAACACCTAGCCCTCCTTCTCCCCTCAGGCTTTCCTGGACTGCCAGCAGGCAATAGCATGTCCTGCAAGCCTCTGGCCAGCAAGGGATACTGAGGGAAGGTCACCTCTGACCCCCACCACACCTCCAGACCCCCAGGCCCCAGACTCCACCTTCTAGGCTTTCCTGGACTGCCAGCAGGCAATAGCGTGTCCTGCAAGCCTCTGGCCAGCAAGGGATACTGAGGGAGGGTCACCTCTGACCCCCACCTCACTTGCAGACTCCCAGCCCCAGACTCCATCTTCTAGGTAGGTAGCCAGGATCTCCTTGAGACGGGGTTTTTTTTTTTCTTTTTTTTTTTTTTCTCTATTCTCTTGACCCCCCTGCATTTCCTTGTTAACACCTAGCCCTCCTTCTCCCCCCAGGCTTTCCTGGACTGCCAGCAGGCAATAGCGTGTCCTGCAAGCCTCTGGACAGCAAGGGATACTGAGGGAGGGTCATCTCTGACCCCAACCCCACTTGTAGACTGCCAGGCCCCAGACTCCATCTTCTAGGTAGGTAGCCAGGATCCACTGGAGAGGTTTTTTTTTTTCTTTTTTTTTTTTCTCTTTTCTCTTGACCCCCCTGCATTCCCTTGTTAACACCTAGCCCTCCTTCTCCCCCCAGGCTTTCCTGGACTGCCAGCAGGCAATAGCGTGTCCTGCAAGCCTCTGGACAGCAAGGGATACTGAGGGAGGGTCACCTCTGACCCCCACCCCACTTCTAGACCCCCAGGCCCCAGACTCCACCTTCTAGGCTTTCCTGGACTGCCAGCAGGCAATAGCGTGTCCTGCAAGCCTCTGGACAGCAAGGGATACTGAGGGAGGGTCACCTCTGACCCCCACCCCACTTGCAGACCCCCAGGCCCCAGACTCCATCTTCTAGGTAGGTAGCCAGGATCTCCTTGAGACGGTTTTTTTTTTTTCTTTTTTTTTTTTCTGTTTTCTCTTGACCCCCCTGCATTCCCTTGTTAACACCTAGCCCTCCTTCTCCCCCCAGGCTTTCCTGGACTGCCAGCAGGCAATAGCGTGTCCTGCAAGCCTCTGGCCAGCAAGGGATACTGAGGGAGGGTCACCTCTGACCCCCACCCCACTTGCAGACCCCCAGGCCCCAGACTCCATCTTCTAGGTAGGTAGCCAGGATCTCCTTGAGACGGTTTTTTTTTTTTCTTTTTTTTTTCCCTTTTCTCTTGACCCCCCTGCATTCCCTTGTTAACACCTAGCCCTCCTTCTCCCCCCAGGCTTTCCTGGACTGCCAGCAGGCAATAGTGTGTCCCGCAAGCCTCTGGCGAGCAAGGGATACTGAGGGAGGGTCACCTCTGACCCCCACCCCACTTCCAGACCCCCAGGCCCCAGACTCCACCTTCTAGGCTTTCCTGGACTGCCAGCAGGCAATAGCGTGTCCTGCAAGCCTCTGGCCAGCAAGGGATACTGAGGGAGGGTCACCTCTGACCCCCACCCCACTTCCAGACCCCCAGGCCCCAGACTCCACCTTCTAGGCTTTCCTGGACTGCCAGCAGGCAATAGCATGTCCTACAAGCCTCTGGCCAGCAAGGGATACTGAGGGAGGGTCACCTCTGACCCCCACCCCACTTGCAGACCCCCAGGCCCCAGACTCCATCTTCTAGGTAGGTATACAGGATCTCCTTGAGACGGTTTTTTTTTTCTTTTTTTTTTTCTCTTTTCTCTTGACCCCCCTGCATTCCATTGTTAACACCTAGCCCTCCTTCTCCCCCCAGGCTTTCCTGGACAAACAGCAGGCAATAGCGTGTCCTGCAAGCCTCTGGCCAGCAAGGGATAGTGAGGGAGGGTCACCACTGACCCCCACCCTACTTGCAGACCCCCAGGCCCCAGACTCCATCTTCTAGGTAGGTAGCCAGGATCTCCTTGAGACGGTTTTTTTTTTCTTTTTTTTTTTTTTCTCTTTCCTCTTGACCCCCCTGCATTCCCTTGTTAACACCTAGCCCTCCTTCTCCCCCCAGGCTTTCCTGGACTGCCAGCAGGCAATAGCGTGTCCTACAAGCCTCTGGCCAGCAAGGGATACTGAGGGAGGGTCACCTCTAACCCCCACCCCACTTCCAGACCCCCAGGCCCCAGACTCCACCTTCTAGGCTTTCCTGGACTGCCAGCAGGTAATAGCGTGTCCTGCAAGCCTCTGGCCAGCAAGGGATACTGAGGGAGGGTCACCTATGACCCCCACCCCACTTGCAGACACCCAGGCCCCAGACTCCATCTTCTAGGTAGGTAGCCAGGATCTCCTTGAGACGGTTTTTCTTTTTCTTTTTTTTTTTTTTTCTCTTTTCTCTTGAACCCCCTGCATTCCCTTGTTAACTCCTAGCCCTCCTTCTCCCCCCAGGTTTTCCTGGACTGCCAGCAGGCAATAGCGTGTCCTGCAAGCCTCTGGCCAGCAAGGGATACTGAGGGAGGGTCACCTCTGACCCCCACCCCACTTCCAGACCCCCGACCCCAGACTCCACCTTCTAGGCTTTCCTGGACTGCCAGCAGGCAATAGCGTGTCCTGCAAGCCTCTGGCCAGCAAGGGATAATGAGGGAGGATCACCTCTGACCCCCACCCCACTTGCAGACCCCCAGGCCTCAGACTCCATCTTCTAGGTAGGTAGCCAGGATCTCCTTGATACGGTTTTTTTTTTTCTTTTTTTTTTTTCTCTTTTCTCTTGACCCCCCTGCATTCCCTTGTTAACACCTAGCCCTCCTTCTCCCCTCAGGCTTTCCTGGACTGCCAGCAGGCAATAGCGTGTCCTGCAAGCCTCTGGCCAGCAAGGGATACTGAGGGAAGATCACCTCTGACCCCCACCACACCTCCAGACCCCCAGGCCCCAGACTCCACCTTCTAGGCTTTCCTGGACTGCCAGCAGGCAATAGCGTGTCCTGCAAGACTCTGGACAGCAAGGGATACTGAGGGAGGGTCACCTCTGACCCCCACCCCACTTGCAGACCCCCAGGCCCCAGACTCCATCTTCTAGGTAGGTAGCCAGGATCTCCTTGAGACGGTTTTTTTTTTCTTTTTTTTTTTTCTCTTTTCTCTTGACCCCCCTGCATTCCCTTGTTAACACCTAGCCCTCCTTCTCCCCCCAGGCTTTCCTGGACTGCCAGCAGGCAATAGCGTGTCCTGCAATCCTCTGGCCAGCAAGGGATACTGAGGGAGGGTCACCTCTGACCCCCACCCCACTTCCAGAACCCCAGGACCCAGACTCCACCTTCTAGGCTTTCCTGGACTGCCAGCAGGCAATAGCGTGTCCTGCAAGCCTCTGGCCAGCAAGGGATACTGAGGGAGGGTCACCTCTGACCCCCACCCCACTTGCAGACCCCCAGGCCCCAGACTCCATCTTCTAGGTAGGTAGCCAGGATCTCCTTGAGACGGTTTTTTTTTTTTCTTTTTTTTTTCTCTTTTCTCTTGACCCCCCTGCATTCCCTTGTTAACACCTAGCCCTCCTTCTCCCCCCAGGCTTTCCTGGACTGCCAGCAGGCAATAGCGTGTCCTGCAATCCTCTGGCCAGCAAGGGATACTGAGGGAGGGTCACCTCTGACCCCCACCCCACTTGCAGACCCCCAGGCCCCAGACTCCATCTTCTAGGTAGGTAGCCAGGATCTCCTTGAGACGCTTTTTCTTTTTCTTTTTCTTTTTTCTCTTTTCTCTTGAACCCCCTGCATTCCCTTGTTAACTCCTAGCCCTCCTTCTCCCCCCAGGTTTTCCTGGACTGCCAGCAGGCAATAGCGTGTCCTGCAAGCCTCTGGCCAGCAAGGGATACTGAGGGAGGGTCACCTCTGACCCCCACCCCACTTCCAGACCCCCGACCCCAGACTCCACCTTCTAGGCTTTCCTGGACTGCCAGCAGGCAATAGCGTGTCCTGCAAGCCTCTGGCCAGCAAGGGATACTGAGGGAGGGTCATCTCTGACCCCAACCCCACTTGTAGACTGCCAGGCCCCAGACTCCATCTTCTAGGTAGGTAGCAAGATCTACTGGAGAGGTTTTTTTTTCTTTTTTTTTTTTCTCTTTTCTCTTGACCCCCCTGCATTCCCTTGTTAACACCTAGCCCTCCTTCTCCCCCCAGGCTTTCCTGGACTGCCAGCAGGCAATAGCATGTCCTGCAAGCCTCTGGCCAGCAAGGGATACTGAGGGAGGGTCACCTCTGACCCCCACCCCACTTCTAGACCCCCAGGCCCCAGACTCCACCTTCTAGGCTTTCCTGGACTGCCAGCAGGCAATAGCGTGTCCTGCAAGCCTCTGGACAGCAAGGGATACTGAGGGAGGGTCACCTCTGACCCCCACCCCACTTGCAGACCCCCAGGCCCCAGACTCCATCTTCTAGGTAGGTAGCCAGGATCTCCTTGAGACGGTTTTTTTTTTCTTTTTTTTTTTCTCTTTTCTCTTGAGCCCCCTGCATTCCCTTGTTAACACCTAGCCCTCCTTCTCCCCCCAGGCTTTCCTGGACTGCCAGCAGGCAATAGCGTGTCCTGCAAGCCTCTGGCCAGCAAGGGATACTGAGGGAGGGTCACCTCTGACCCCCACCCCACTTGCAGACCCCCAGGCCCCAGACTCCATCTTCTAGGTAGGTAGCCAGGATCTCCTTGAGACGGTTTTTCTTTTTCTTTTTTTTTTTTTCTCTTTTCTCTTGAACCCCCTGCATTCCCTTGTTAACTCCTAGCCCTCCTTCTCCCCCCAGGTTTTCCTGGACTGCCAGCAGGCAATAGCGTGTCCTGCAAGCCTCTGGCCAGCAAGGGATACTGAGGGAGGGTCACCTCAGACCCCCACCCCACTTCCAGACCCCCGACCCCAGACTCCACCTTCTAGGCTTTCCTGGACTGCCAGCAGGCAATAGCGTGTCCTGCAAGCCTCTGGCCAGCAAGGGATACTGAGGGAGGATCACCTCTGACCCCCACCCCACTTGCAGACCCCCAGGCCTCAGACTCCATCTTCTAGGTAGGTAGCCAGGATCTCCTTGATACGGTTTCTTTTTTTCTTTTTTTTTTCTCTTTTCTCTTGACCCCCCTGCATTCCCTTGTTAACACCTAGCCCTCCTTCTCCCCTCAGGCTTTCCTGGACTGCCAGCAGGCAATAGCATGTCCTGCAAGCCTCTGGCCAGCAAGGGATACTGAGGGAAGGTCACCTCTGACCCCCACCACACCTCCAGAGCCCCAGGCCCCAGACTCCACCTTCTAGGCTTTCCTGGACTGCCAACAGGCAATAGCGTGTCCTGCAAGCCTCTGGCCAGCAAGGGATACTGAGGGAGGGTCACCTCTGACCCCCACCTCACTTGCAGACTCCCAGCCCCAGACTCCATCTTCTAGGTAGGTAGCCAGGATCTCCTTGAGACGGGTTTTTTTTTTTTCTTTTTTTTTTTCTCTATTCTCTTGACCCCCCTGCATTTCCTTGTTAACACCTAGCCCTCCTTCTCCCCCCAGGCTTTCCTGGACTGCCAGCAGGCAATAGCGTGTCCTGCAAGCCTCTGGCCAGCAAGGGATACTGAGGGAGGGTCATCTCTGACCCCAACCCCACTTGTAGACTGCCAGGCCCCAGACTCCATCTTCTAGGCTTTCCTGGACTGCCAGCAGGCAATAGCGTGTCCTTCAAGCCTCTGGCCAGCAAGGGATACTGAGGGAGGGTCACCTCTGACCCCCACCCCACTTGCAGACCCCCAGGCCCCAGACTCCATCTTCTAGGTAGGTAGCCAGGATCTCCTTGAGACGGTTTTTTTTTTTTCTTTTTTTTTTTCTCTTTTCTCTTGACCCCCCTGCATTCCCTTGTTAACACCTAGCCCTCCTTCTCCCCCAGGCTTTCCTGGATTGCCAGCAGGCAATAGCGTGTCCTGCAAGCCTCTGGCCAGCAAGGGATACTGAGGGAGGGTCACCTCTGACCCCCACCCCACTTGCAGACCCCCAGGCCCCAGACTCCATCTTCTAGGTAGGTAGCCAGGATCTCCTTGAGACGGTTTTTCTTTTTCTTTTTTTTTTTTTCTCTTTTCTCTTGAACCCCCTGCATTCCCTTGTTAACTCCTAGCCCTCCTTCTCCCCCCAGGTTTTCCTGGACTGCCAGCAGGCAATAGCGTGTCCTGCAAGCCTCTGGCCAGCAAGGGATACTGAGGGAGGGTCACCTCTGACCCCAACCCCACTTCCAGACCCCCGACCCCAGACTCCACCTTCTAGGCTTTCCTGGACTGCCAGCAGGCAATAGCGTGTCCTGCAAGCCTCTGGCCAGCAAGGGATACTGAGGGTGGGTCATCTCTGACCCCAACCCCACTTGTAGACTGCCAGGCCCCAGACTCCATCTTCTAGGTAGGTAGCCAGGATCTACTGGAGAGGTTTTTTTTTCTTTTTTTTTTTTCTCTTTTCTCTTGACCCCCCTGCATTCCCTTGTTAACACCTAGCCCTCCTTCTCCCCCCAGGCTTTCCTGGACTGCCAGCAGGCAATAGCATGTCCTGCAAGCCTCTGGCCAGCAAGGGATACTGAGGGAGGGTCACCTCTGACCCCCACCCCACTTCTAGACCCCCAGGCCCCAGACTCCACCTTCTAGGCTTTCCTGGACTGCCAGCAGGCAATAGCGCGTCCTGCAAGCCTCTGGACAGCAAGGGATACTGAGGGCGGGTCACCTCTGACCCCCACCCCACTTGCAGACCCCCAGGCCCCAGACTCCATCTTCTAGGTAGGTAGCAAGGATCTCCTTGAGACGGTTTTTTTTTTCTTTTTTTTTTTCTCTTTTCTCTTGACCCCCCTGCATTCCCTTGTTAACACCTAGCCCTCCTTCTCCCCCCAGGCTTTCCTGGACTGCCAGCAGGCAATAGCGTGTCCTGCAAGCCTCTGGCCAGCAAGGGATACTGAGGGAGGGTCACCTCTGACCCCCACCCCACTTGCAGACCCCCAGGCCCCAGACTCCATCTTCTAGGTAGGTAGCCAGGATCTCCTTGAGACGGTTTTTCTTTTTCTTTTTTTTTTTTCTCTTTTCTCTTGAACCCCCTGCATTCCCTTGTTAACTCCTAGCCCTCCTTCTCCCCCCAGGTTTTCCTGGACTGCCAGCAGGCAATAGCGTGTCCTGCAAGCCTCTGGCCAGCAAGGGATACTGAGGGAGGGTCACCTCTGACCCCCACCCCACTTCCAGACCCCCGACCCCAGACTCCACCTTCCAGGCTTTCCTGGACTGCCAGCAGGCAATAGCATGTCCTGCAAGCCTCTGGCCAGCAAGGGATATTGAGGGAGGATCACCTCTGACCCCCACCCCACTTGCAGACCCCCAGGCCTCAGACTCCATCTTCTAGGTAGGTAGCCAGGATCTCCTTGATACGGTTTTTTTTTTTCTTTTTTTTTTCTCTTTTCTCTTGACCCCCCTGCATTCCCTTGTTAACACCTAGCCCTCCTTCTCCCCTCAGGCTTTCCTGGACTGCCAGCAGGCAATAGCATGTCCTGCAAGCCTCTGGCCAGCAAGGGATACTGAGGGAAGGTCACCTCTGACCCCCACCACACCTCCAGACCCCCAGGCCCCAGACTCCACCTTCTAGGCTTTCCTGGACTGCCAGCGGGCAATAGCGTGTCCTGCAAGCCTCTGGCCAGCAAGGGATACTGAGGGAGGGTCACCTCTGACCCCCACCTCACTTGCAGACTCCCAGCCCCAGACTCCATCTTCTAGGTAGGTTGCCAGGATCTCCTTGAGACGGGTTTTTTTTTTTCTTTTTTTTGTTCTCTATTCTCTTGACCCCCCTGCATTTCCTTGTTAACACCTAGCCCTCCTTCTCCCCCCAGGCTTTCCTGGACTGCCAGCAGGCAATAGCGTGTCCTGCAAGCCTCTGGACAGCAAGGGATACTGAGGGAGGGTCATCTCTGATCCCAACCCCACTTGTAGACTGCCAGGCCCCAGACTCCATCTTCTAGGTAGGTAGCCAGGATCCACTGGAGAGGTTTTTTTTTTTCTTTTTTTTTTTTCTCTTTTCTCTTGACCCCACTGCATTCCCTTGTTAACACCTAGCCCTCCTTCTCCCCCCAGGCTTTCCTGGACTGCCAGCAGGCAATAGCGTGTCCTGCAAGCCTCTGGACAGCAAGGGATACTGAGGGAGGGTCACCTCTGACCCCCACCCCACTTCCAGACCCCCAGGCCCCAGACTCCACCTTCTAGGCTTTCCTGGACTGCCAGCAGGCAATAGCGTGTCCTGCAAGCCTCTGGACAGCAAGGGATACTGAGGGAGGGTCACCTCTGACCCCCACCCCACTTCCAGACCCCCAGGCCCCAGACTCCACCTTCTAGCCTTTCCTGGACTGCCAGCAGGCAATAGCATGTCCTACAAGACTCTGGCCAGCAAGGGATACTGAGGGAGGGTCACCTCTGACCCCCACCCCACTTGCAGACCCCCAGGCCCCAGACTCCATCTTCTAGGTAGGTATACAGGATCTCCTTGAGACGGTTTTTTTTTTCTTTTTTTTTTTCTCTTTTCTCTTGACCCCCCTGCATTCCCTTGTTAACACCTAGCCCTCCTTCTCCCCCCAGGCTTTCCTGGACAAACAGCAGGCAATAGCGTGTCCTGCAAGCCTCTGGCCAGCAAGGGATAGTGAGGGAGGGTCACCACTGACCCCCACCCTACTTGCAGACCCCCAGGCCCCAGACTCCATCTTCTAGGTAGGTAGCCAGGATCTCCTTGAGACGGTTTTTTTTTTCTTTTTTTTTTTTTTCTCTTTCCTCTTGACCCCCCTGCATTCCCTTGTTAACACCTAGCCCTCCTTCTCCCCCCAGGCTTTCCTGGACTGCCAGCAGGCAATAGCGTGTCCTGCAAGCCTCTGGCCAGCAAGGGATACTGAGGGAGGGTCACCTCTAACCCCCACCCCACTTCCAGACCCCCAGTTCCCAGACTCCACCTTCTAGGCTTTCCTGGACTGCCAGCAGGTAATAGCGTGTCCTGCAAGCCTCTGGCCAGCAAGGGATACTGAGGGAGGGTCACCTCTGACCCCCACCCCACTTGCAGACACCCAGGCCCCAGACTCCATCTTCTAGGTAGGTAGCCAGGATCTCCTTGAGACGGTTTTTCTTTTTCTTTTTTTTTTTTTTTTTTTCTCTTGAACCCCCTGCATTCCCTTGTTAACTCCTAGCCCTCCTTCTCCCCCCAGGTTTTCCTGGACTGCCAGCAGGCAATAGCGTGTCCTGCAAGCCTCTGGCCAGCAAGGGATACTGAGGGAGGGTCACCTCTGACCCCCACCCCACTTCCAGACCCCCGACCCCAGACTCCACCTTCTAGGCTTTGCTGGACTGCCAGCAGGCAATAGCGTGTCCTGCAAGCCTCTGGCCAGCAAGGGATACTGAGGGAGGATCACCTCTGACCCCCACCCCACTTGCAGACCCCCAGGCCTCAGACTCCATCTTCTAGGTAGGTAGCCAGGATCTCCTTGATACGGTTTTTTTTTTCTTTTTTTTTTTCTCTTTTCTCTTGACCCCCCTGCATTCCCTTGTTAACACCTAGCCCTCCTTCTCCCCTCAGGCTTTCCTGGACTGCCAGCAGGCAATAGCATGTCCTGCAAGCCTCTGGCCAGCAAGGGATACTGAGGGAAGGTCACCTCTGACCCCCACCACACCTCCAGAGCCCCAGGCCCCAGACTCCACCTTCTAGGATTTCCTGGACTGCCAGCAGGCAATAGCGTGTCCTGCAAGCCTCTGGCCAGCAAGGGATACTGAGGGAGGGTCACCTCTGACCCCCACCTCACTTGCAGACTCCCAGCCCCAGACTCCATCTTCTAGGTAGGTAGCCAGGATCTCCTTGAGACGGGTTTTTTTTTTTTCTTTTTTTTTTTCTCTATTCTCTTGACCCCCCTGCATTTCCTTGTTAACACCTAGCCCTCCTTCTCCCCCCAGGCTTTCCTGGACTGCCAGCAGGCAATAGCGTGTCCTGCAAGCCTCTGGCCAGCAAGGGATACTGAGGGAGGGTCATCTCTGACCCCAACCCCACTTGTAGACTGCCAGGCCCCAGACTCCATCTTCTAGGTAGGTAGCCAGGATCAACTGGAGAGGTTTTTTTTTTTCTTTTTTTTTTTTCTCTTTTCTCTTGACCCCCCTGCATTCCCTTGTTAACACCTAGCCCTCCTTCTCCCCCCAGGCTTTCCTGGACTGCCAGCAGGCAATAGCGTGTCCTGCAAGCCTCTGGACAGCAAGGGATACTGAGGGAGGGTCACCTCTGACCCCCACCCCACTTGCAGACCCCCAGGCCCCAGACTCCATCTTCTAGGTAGGTAGCCAGGATCTCCTTGAGACAGTTATTTTTTTTTCTTTTTTCTTTTTCTCTTTTCTCTTGACCCCCCTGCATTCCCTTGTTAACACCTAGCCCTCCTTCTCCCCCCAGGCTTTCCTGGACTGCCAGCAGGCAATACCGTGTCCTGCAAGCCTCTGGCCAGCAAGGGATACTGAGGGAGGGTCACCTCTGACCCCCACCCCACTTGCAGACCCCCAGGCCCCAGACTCCATCTTCTAGGTAGGTAGCCAGGATCTCCTTGAGACGGTTTTTTTTTTTCTTTTTTTTTTTTCTCTTTTCTCTTGACCCCCCTGCATTCCCTTGTTAACACCTAGCCCTCCTTCTCCCCCCAGGCTTTCCTGGACTGCCAGCAGGCAATAGTGTGTCCCGCAAGCCTCTGGCCAGCAAGGGATACTGAGGGAGGGTCACCTCTGACCCCCACCCCACTTCCAGACCCCCAGGCCCCAGACTCCACCTTCTAGGCTTTCCTGGACTGCCAGCAGGCAATAGCGTTTCCTGCAAGCCTCTGGCCAGCAAGGGATACTGAGGGAGGGTCACCTCTGACCCCCACCCCACTTACAGACCCCCAGGACCCAGACTCCACCTTCTAGGCTTTCCTGGACTGCCAGCAGGCAATAGCATGTCCTACAAGCCTCTGGCCAGCAAGGGATACTGAGGGAGGGTCACCTCTGACCCCCACCTCACTTGCAGACCCCCAGGCCCCAGACTCCATCTTCTAGGTAGGTATCCAGGATCTCCTTGAGACGGTTTTTTTTTCTTTTTTTTTTTCTCTTTTCTCTTGACCCCCCTGCATTCCCTTGTTAACACCTAGCCCTCCTTCTCCCCCCAGGATTTCCTGGACAACCAGCAGGCAATAGCGTGTCCTGCAAGCCTCTGGCCAGCAAGGGATAGTGAGGGAGGGTCACCTCTGACTCCCACCCTACTTGCAGACCCCCAGGCCCCAGACTCCATCTTCTAGGTAGGTAGCCAGGATCTCCTTGAGACGGTTTTTTTTTTCTTTTTTTTTTTTTTCTCTTTCCTCTTAACCCCCCTGCATTCCCTTGTTAACACCTAGCCCTCCTTCTCCCCCCAGGCTTTCCTGGACTGCCAGCAGGCAATAGCGTGTCCTGCAAGCCTCTGGCCAGCAAGGGATACTGAGGGAGGGTCACCTCTGACACCCACCCCACTTCCAGACCCCCAGGCCCCAGACTCCACCTTCTAGGCTTTCCTGGACTGCCAGCAGGTAATAGCGTGTCCTGCAAGCCTCTGGCCAGCAAGGGATACTGAGGGAGGGTCACCTCTGACCCCCACCCCACTTGCAGACCCCCAGGCCCCAGACTCCATCTTCTAGGTAGGTAGCCAGGATCTCCTTGAGACGGTTTTTCTTTTTCTTTTTTTTTTTTTCTCTTTTCTCTTGAACCCCCTGCATTCCCTTGTTAACTCCTAGCCTTTCTTCTCCCCCCAGGTTTTCCTGGACTGCCAGCAGGCAATAGCGTGTCCTACAAGCCTCTGGCCAGCAAGGTATACTGAGGGAGGGTCACCTCTGACACCCACCCCACTTCCAGACCCCCAGGCCCCAGACTCCACCTTCTAGGCTTTCCTGGACTGCCAGCAGGCAATAGCGTGTCCTGCAAGCCTCTGGCCAGCAAGGGATACTGAGGGAGGGTCACCTCTGACCCCCACCCCACTTGCAGACCCCCAGGCCCCAGACTCCATCTTCTAGGTAGGTAGCCAGGATCTCCTTGAGACGGTTTTTTTTTTTCTTTTTTTTTTCTCTTTTCTCTTAACCCCCCTGCATTCCCTTGTTAACACCTAGCCCTCCTTCTCCCCCCAGGCTTTCCTGGACAGCCAGCAGGCAATAGCGTGTCCTGCAAGCCTCTGGCCAGCAAGGGATACTGAGGGAGGGTCAACTCTGACCCCCACCCCACTTCCAGACCCCCAGGCCCCAGACTCCACCTTCTAGGCTTTCCTGGAATGCCAGCAGGCAATAGCGTGTCCTGCAAGCCTCTGGCCAGCAAGGCATACTGAGGGAGGGTCACCTCTGACCTCCACCCCACTTAAAACCCCAGGTCCCAGACTCCATCTTCTAGGTAGGTAGCCAGGATCTCCTTGAGACGGTTTTTTTTTTCTTTTTTTTTTTTCTCTATTCTCTTCACCCCCCTGCATTCCCTTGTTAACACCTAGCCCGCCTTCTCCCACCAGGCTTTCCTGGACTGCCAGCGGGCAATAGCGTGTCCTGCAAGCCTCTGGCCAGCAAGGGATACTGAGGGAGGGTCACCTCTGACCCCCACCCCACTTCCAGACCCCCAGGCCCCAGACTCCACATTCTAAGCTTTCCTGGACTGCTAGCAGGCAATAGCGTGTCCTGCAAGCCTCTGGCCAGCAAGGGATATTGAGGGAGGGTCACCTCTGACCCCCACCCACTTGCAGACCCCTAGGCCCCAGACTCCATCTTCTAGGTAGGTAGCCAGGATCTGCTTGAGACGGTTTTTTTTTTTTTTTTTTTTTTTTTTTTTTCTCTTTTCTCTTGACCCCCCTGCATTCCCTTGTTAACACCTAGCCCTCTTTCTCCCCCCAGGATTTCCTGGACTGCCAGCAGGCAATACCATGTCCTGCAAGCTTCTGGCCAGCAAGGGATACTGAGGGAGGTTCACCTCTGACCCCCACCCCACTTCCAGACCCCCAGGCCCCAGACTCCACCTTCTAGGCTTTCCTGGACTGCCAGCAGGCAATAGCGTGTCCTGCAAGCCTCTGGCCAGCAAGGGATACTGAGGGAGGATCACCTCTGACCCCCACCACTCTTCCAGACCCCCAGGCCCCAGACTCCACCTTCTAGGCTTTCCTGGACTGCCAGCAGGCAGTAGCGTGTCCTGCAAGCCTCTGGACAGCAAGGGATACTGAGGGAGGGTCACCTCTGACCCCCACCCCACTTGCAGACCCCCAGGCCCCAGACTCCATCTTCTAGGTAGGTAGCCGGGATCTCCTTGAGACCGTTTTTTTTTTTTTTTTTTTTTTTTTTTTTCCCTTTTCGCTTGACCGCCCTGCATTCCCTTGTTAACACCTAGCCCTCCTTCTCCCCCCAGGCTTTCCTGGACTGCCACCAGGCAATAGCGTGTCCTGCAAGCCTCTGGCTAGCAAGGGATACTGAGGGAGGGTCACCTCTGTCCCCCACCGCACTTCCAGGCCCCCAGGCCCTAGACTGAAACTTCTAGGCTTTCCTGGACTGCCAGCAGGCAATAGCGTGTCCTGCAAGCCTCTGGCCAGCAAGGGATACTGAGGGGGGGTCACCTCTGACCCCCACCCCACTTGCAGACCCCCAGGCCCCAGACTCCCGGCCTTCC